>CAEGAE010070101.1:0-13061 GCA_903067095.1 Girardinus metallicus | reverse complement strand
ACACACCGGAGAAAATCCTTTCAGCTGCTCCATCTGTAACAAAACCTTTTCCTCAAAAGGAAACTTGCAAAAACACTTAAAGGTCCACACAGGGGAAAGACCGTTCAAATGTTCTGTATGTGGTACAGCTCTTAAAAGTAAAAATGCATTAATTGAACACACAAGAATCCACACAGGGGAGAAGCCGTTCAGTTGCTCCATCTGCGGCCGAAGCTTTAATTTCAGGTCGTATTTAACTGTTCACATGAAGTGTCACTCTGAAGAAAAACCTTACAGCTGTTCTCTCTGTACAGCAGCTTTCAAAAGGAAAAACGTCTTATTGGCACATGTAAAAACTCACACTGGAGAGAAGCCTTACAGCTGCTCGGTCTGTGGGAAGCACTTTGCCCACTGTGTAAGTCTAACATGTCATATGAGAAGTCACACAGGAGAGAGACCTTACAGCTGCTCTGTTTGTAAGGCAACGTTCAAGTGGAAAAATACATTCACACATCATATAAAAATCCATACTGATGAGTAACCTTTTAGCTGCAAAGACTCTGGTCAAAACTTAAGAGATAAGAAGACTGTAAACCAGTCCTCAGTTCCAGGCCTTGAGGAACTTGGTTCAACACACCTCAATTAAATGACTGAATTACTTTAGTGGTGCATATTATGGTATATTTTGTGTTTGAACTATCAAAATAGACAAGTATGCATGTTTTTAGAGGACGTCTCAAATATTCACAAGTGGTTTTGGTCCCTAACAAAAGCCGTTTTCCACTGTATTGGAATGATTTGTATTGAATGTTGTGATGAGGTTGAACTCTTTTTACCTGGATATGTTTAGTGTTGCAAAGTGCCTTGAGATCACATTTGTGAACTGGCGCCACATTAAATTGATCCCTGAACAACAGAAGATTGATGGAAAGTGGTGTTTTTTCTTGATGAATGCTCATAATTGTTTGGGGACTTCTAGATATTTTTGTTGTGATGATGATCCCAGCATTCTGATGCAACCCACATCAGTTTAAGATGTTAAAAAAAAGAATTTTAATTATTTTTTTGTAAAAATGTATAGAAAAAATCCAAAAAAGTTGAAATGACAAGGCAACTTTTTTTTTAGCTCTGCAAAAACTTTTGCTGGCAAGACATTCCTGGATTATGAAGACGTTTCTTCAGTCGTTTGCCCTCCAGGTGGCGCCATAACTCCATGCATTAAACAAGGTTGCAACTTTACAGAATGAAGGGAACTCAGGTTCAACTAACTCTTGAGTCTGTGAACTCTGAGTTCACTGTTTCCAGAGTGACTGATAAACGGACCTCCATATAAAATGACTCTAGTTACATTTAAATGACTCCACTATTAAACTGGTTATTATGCCTTCAGAGGACAAGAATCTAGACAGAAATGCAGATATTAACATATTTTAATAGTCATTAAAAATGGGACTGATGGAAATTAGTTTTTAGATAAATCCAGTATATTTATATACTTAAATAAAATCAATCAATCAATATATCTTGAGATATGTAAGAGTCCAACCAAGCTATTTCAAGTGACTTTTATGACATAGTGTAGTATAAAATATAAGTATTATTAACCACTAAGATAAAGAATTTGACTAAAATACAATAGGCAACGTTTTTAGATACTAAAAAAAGTATCCATATCGGTAAAGTTACATTTGTGACAATGACTATCAGAATTTTTTTTTAATGGTTTTATTTAAATGTAAGAAGTATTTCTTTGGGGGTTGGAGGGTAATCTCTTTCTCTCTTTTTTTTATTAAAACTGAAATTCATGTTTGATCTTACCTTTTATTTGTAGACGAGCCTCTCATTCTCCGTGAATATCTCCACTGTTGTTGTGAAAATGTTTGTGTTTCTTCCATTCCAGTAGGTGGCGGTAATGCGTTCTATAGCTTTCTTGCAAACCGGAAATACAAATCAAGAAGAGGAAGAAAGTAAAACTTCCGTTTTGAGTCGGCTTTCCGACGTGAATCTTGTAAAAGTATCTTTAAGCCTACGTTAAGTCTCGCATTGTTTGTAAGTTTTTTTTTATGGTTTTCATTTTGTTTTTGCTGAATTTTCCTCTTGAATCAACCGAAGCTCCGAGTGTTTGCTGTTAGCTTAGTCTGCCAGCTGGAAGTACATCAATCACTGAGGAGCACAGCAAAGATGGCGTCCCAGTTTAATGGTAATTATCATATTTTACATCTGTTTTAAACACACGAATCTGTTAAAATACTATGATGCATAAAACCACAAGTTAAAAGTTTTTCTGCCCCTAAATGTGACATAAATTCTGTACAAGTAAGTTTGAAAACAAGCATTTTGTGATGGAAATATGTACACCCTTAGGCCACATGGAAGCATGTTTTGATTTAATTTCAGCATTCAGTCTTTGGTTAGGAGCCTAGCTCTGTTTTCAAGAGATATAGTGACATAATAATGTCACTATATCAACTAGATCAACTAACACGTGTGTTAGTTGATCTTTCTAAAGAACAACCAAGAGTGGAACTGTAAGACATTTTAAAAATCCAGAATAATTTACTAAAACAATAAATAAAATAGATAATAATGCTTCTGTGAACAAATGTGTCCTTCAAAAAATGTTATTCATTAGGCTCAGATAGAAATGAATGAGCAAATCTGTCAAAACGTTTATGAGTGAAAAGAGCAAACTAAAATCAAAAACTCCATTTGAATAACAGCTAGTGATTCTCTGGCTTGTTAGTAGGAAAGCATGCAAAAGGAAATTATTGAGGTCATTTGGTTTGCAGTAATAATTGTTACACTGATAACAGCAATCAGTTGATCTACAGATTATTAAAAGTAGCAATGAACTGATAACAGTTTTTTGGCCGATCACTGACCACTGACCTGCTGACTCAGGGTTTTTTTGTGCTACATATAGCAAAAAAATTGCATGTTGGCAATAGCGAGGTAAACGTTAACAACATGTTGGAGATCATTAATTTCTGTCCCTGTGCTCCACCAGGTCCGTTAACCAGTTTCAGGACCCGACCAGAACCCCTCAGTGTAAATTACCTTGAGAAATAATAAGATTTGTTTATATAAAAACAGACTTTAATACCGAAAAATAATGAAATGGATCAGATACAGAGTTTCATTCACTGTCCAGCACTGGGGCCACATTGAGCTCACCTTATGGATGAAACCAAGAGAAGCAAAGATTGTAGCGTTTTGGTTTTATTCTCTGCAATCTGTTCCCTCCCTAAAGGGTAGTCTAATCAGTTTTAGTCTGTTTATGTATGACAGGAGGCAGTCACGCATAAACATGGTTATGTAAGCTGCAGCGTGTGTGTAAGCAGATAAAAGAGGCTAAAAGAGATAGAGGAAAATACAGAATCCATGTAGACGTTGCCTGTCGGACATGTTGGTCTGTCAGAGCAGAGTAAGGAGACAGTCGCTGATTTTCAGACCTTTGCAGATGTAGATAAGATTGTTTTAATGTATCGGTTTCACATTTAAGTATCAGCTAGTGCCATGTGTTCCGGCTGGATAATTATTTGTGTTGCGCAACAGTCTCACTTCCACCAATGAATTGTTAATGAGTGCTAAGTGCTGTTGGCATAACATACAGACTAATCGTCCTATTTTCCTATCCACTCTTCATGTTCTGTCTGTTGCATCTCAGGGGATTTCATTGATTGATGAAAATGTCCGGGTCCAAACAGGATGAATCAGCGTTACTGATACGTTTTAGCTTTTGACTGACAGACTGATAAGCACAGTTGGCAGAAATGTCAGACATTTTGGATTTCAGACAAACCAACCACTTATATTTTCATCTAGTTTCATCTCAACAAAAACTCACAATCAAATTCAAAAATACTTTGTTGATCCCTAAAGGAAATTAAATATTCATCTCTCAGTCATCAGAGCCATTTCATTTTTGTTATTGTTTCATTATTGGCTTGAAAAAAAAAAAAGCACAGTCAACAAAATTATTTCTTTGTTGTCATTGTGAGTGGCATCCACGCACAGCGAAGTGCGTGGATGTATGCAGGTGGAGCGGAGACGCACTTAGATTGAGCTGTACTGAAACAGAAAATTTATTTTTTTGCCATCTTGGTTGCAACAGAATAAACCTGCTGTTTTATTATTTTTTATTAGTAGATGGAATGTAATTTCAAATTGTGTGTAATTTTTGTATGAACTTGAATGATTGCCTTTGGCTATCATTGGATGCTGCATTGAAAGCTATGCATTGATGTTGTCAGAACTCAATAATTACCAGTTATTTTCATGCAGTACGGTTGTTTGCATAACAGCTCTCATTTACTCAAATTATCTAAATCCACCACTTTGTAACCAACACCACTACTAAGGCTGCACAACTTACTGTAGATGTATTATTATTGCTATGCTATTGTGGTGCTATTATAACAAAGATCTGTTTTGATTGAAGCGTTTTTTCTGTCATGTTTTCTTACTCAGTTCCCGTCACCTCAAACAACTAAAAACCCAACAGAATTTTATTCATTTCCAATAAAATAATTTTTATTTTATTTGATCGTCCATGAAGTTTTTCAGGAGACGAACGTTTAAGAGATTATCTACCTGAGGTGCTTTTTCATTTACAGAATCGGTAAACATGGCTACTTTTGCACCGATTGTAAATGCCAGCATGTATTTTAGTACAAATATTACGTATTTAAGCATTGTAAAGTGAAAATCAATTGACAACTCTTGGTAAGACTGAAGCATGTTTTTAGGCAAAAAACAAATTCACAAAGGGAATACTTTCACCTTTGTGAATTTGGTTCCTGCTTACTTACTTCATTTATAAACTACCAACATCTTAAGTGGAAGTAGAGTTGGAACGATTCACTAAATGAATTACTTTGGCTTTTTCATTGTTTTGACATCAGGGTTTTGGGTTCTGCACATTTTCTCCCAGTTTTTCAACACTCCAGAGATTCCAGTGATCGTCAAACGATAAAGCATTGGTAGTTTCTAAAATTAAGAGATAAACTACTGAAACTATGAGGCAATTTGAAATTAGGCATGTCAGTAATTTGTGGTAACAACTCTGTATTTTCTTCATTAAATATGAGACGAAGCTGATTTTAAAAGGTTTTTATTTAGTCATGGAAAAATTAAAGACAGTAAAATTATGTTTACAATGTAAATTTAAAAAGATTTTACTAATATTATTTTACTAATATTTATTGTTACATGTACAAGCTATATTTTTGTGCCATTCAGGTGTCTTTTCATAAAGTTTTCTAACATTTGAATTGTCATAAACAGGAAGTGCAATGTTGAAATCCCACCACCTTGACAGCAGCATAAATATGTTTACATTTTGCCTTGTTCACTCATAGCCAGGTCTTTATTAAAACAATCGTTTAAAATAAAACATTCTACACACGGGGTCAGTTTCATAAAAGTTTTCATCCACATTAACCCACAACATGCCAAGCCTATAGGGGGCAGTGTAGCGCTAAGCTAAAACCTGTCAGCCAATCAGATTGCTTCAAAACAACCACGAGTTCCTGTTAGGAATTAAACATGGCACCAAATGTGGACAAAACTACTTTTAAATAGCCTTTCGAATATAAAGTTAAAAAACCATAAAACAATGTTTATTGGGAATCATGTCAAAGTGAGTACGTTGATATATTGATACATTATTTGACTGTAAAGACCCTAAATCTTTATTTTCCCTTTCTGTCACGCAAACACATATCTGGAGTTTTCTCAAATTTCCTCATTAGTCGTAATGTATACATTTTCCAGATATCTGTCTATGTGTGGACCAGGGCTTAGAAACGTTAGTTATGACTTTTGTCCTGTTTGCTTTTTTACAGTGTTGGTTTATAAATAACAGAGACCCTGAGCTGCTTCTGCATTGTTTCCACCAATATTTCATCTCTTGAGTGTCTCTACTACTAACATACGCCTCATATATCTAGTTTGCTGGACAAAACTTTTAGATTTATCTATAAAATATTTTCTATAAAAGGACAAATCTAAACATTTTTGGTCACGTTTAGCTATTCTTGGCTGCTGCAGTGAGAACTTTACATTGATTCAGGTGCTGTTTGTCATAACACAGTGATAACCTGTTATTTTCATGTGGTATGGTCATTTGCATGAGATAACATTCACTCAGATTATCCTAATCCAAGACTTTGTAATCCCCCCCACTATTAGAGGACTCTACCAACAACAGCAATTAGTTTTTAATCTTATTTCTTTAAGGTTCAGCAAAAAAATAGAAATAAATACATTTAAATGATTCACGTAACCAAACTAGAAATGATGTAACCAAGCTGAATCACCTTAAAATATATTAATGAATAGTGACAAACAGTTATGATACTTATTTCTGTAGAAAGACAACATTTAGAAACAGAACTACATGCCCCATAAGTGACAGTGAGAAAGGTGTAATCTGAAGCATCAGCAGCGAGTAAAAATCCTTCAAAGTAATCAGAAGATCTTCAGAGAAGTTTCCAGAGCTTCTTAACATGTTTCCTGGGTTGAGAAAATAAACATTTTACAGCTATTTTTTTAATCCGTTTTGAGTCTATAATGTAATGTTTTAAAAATGGTCAGAATCTTCTTAAAATCAAATTAAACTCCAACTATCTATAAAAATGAGAAAAATCAGATTATCAGATTACAAACCCTGTTAAGATTGGCAGATGAAAGGCAAAATCTGATGGCAGTTTTCATCCACCAGCTTGACTTCATCCTTGACCAAGACAACCTTTCCACAGTGGTTGTTCAGAGGGTCAACAGGATGGCTGCTGTTCCAGTCAGGTTTTGTGTTTTTGCTCCTCCGCGACAACCACATCCACTCCGGATTGGTGCCAAAGATGGATCTCTCCAGGCCGACCCAGACACCGTTCTCCAAGCCTGCTTTATTTCTCATGAGACAGTAAACTGCCTCCTGCACCGATGAGTTGGTGATTTCAACCAGGGAGAAACTTGAATTTCTGCAGTGTTGCAAGGCTTTAATCCAAGTTTTGTTTTTGTTGTACATGAGAGATATTCCTTCAAAAATTGACAAAAAAAAAAGATTAAACAATATAAGTAATTTATAAAGTTGTATGTTTAAGTGTGTTTTCAGACCTGATAGTCTGGTAGATTCAGTTCTATTGGGGACCAAAGTTGCAACATTTGTTAAGTTTTTGTTGAAGGGGTTTGCATTCACTCTACACTTAGTCAAACTAACCAAACCAAACCGTTTGAGCAAGCTGTTCCCTTCCTCCCCTGTGGTGGTGCTGCACCAAGAACCACTGAAGGAAATGACACAAAAACCTCCAAAAAAAGAGCTTCCTTCTTCACAAAATGTAAACAAAAATTGATTGGCATCAGATGTTAATGGTTAAGGATTTCTGTTTTATCTTTAGTAAAAGATAACAACTCATTTCTCCAGCTAACACTAGACGTATGTTCGTTTTGATTGTATTTACCCAGAATGCCCTGCACTATAGTCCACTTCCTGCTTTTGAAGAGGTCTCCGGTCCGCTTGGTGTTCACACCAGAATCCACTACAACTGAACTGAGACCGAGGTTTGTAGGCTGACCAGAGTTCACTCTTTGATCCATATCAGAATTTGATTGTGAATTTACACCTCCCAAACAAACCGGATCTTCTAATGAACTAGAGTTCAATTAATGTGAACTCAACACGCATTTTACAATTAGGATTGTACAGCACCTTATATTTCTGTGGTAAAATAAACTTCCAAATATGCGCTCATAAAAACACAGATCCAGAAGCCACCACACCTAAACCCTGACCAGGTCTTCCACATACATAGAGGAAGAAAACTGAAAACTTTAATAGATTGCAGTAGTGTCCAAAGTTAGTGCTCAAGGCCGTTATTCTGCACGTTTTACCTCCCTGGTTCAACACCTGGATCAAATGATGCCACATTAGTAGAACGTTGACCTGCAGTAGTAGTTGGATCATTTGAATCTACGCTGTCGGAGCAGAAACATCTAAACCTGGCGGGAAATTGTCATCGAGGATATTCACCCATTTAAGAAAATATGATATAAAACTCTCTGTGACTTCATTCAATAATTTGAGGATTAATCTTTAAATCAAAGGAGAAGTTGAAAAGTATAACATTTACAGGATATTTTTTATTGTTTTGAACTGAAGTTTCTACCTGTAGGATTTCCAACACTGTCACTGGCTGCATTAGTTCCACTTTCAGACTCTGGTGCATTGAAAACAAAGATAAGAACTATTACACAAAGAATTAGCAAAATACTTTGGAATTTTTCCATAATTAATTTCCAAACATTTATTAAATCAAATATTGTTACTTTCATTGTGTGCAAGCATTCGTTTTATCTTTTCCATTCTTGAGTGGCTAACATAACTTGAAAATGTGCATCAATATGTAAAATAAAATAAATAAATTGTTTTTTTTGTTTTTCTTCATAAAAGCTGATAAAATATCAGTTCTAGGAATATTATATCACTTTAAAATACTTACCTGTTTGATCACCTGCAGGCTGAATATCACACTTACGGTCATTGTCATGCAGCTTTACCTCAATTAATGAATTTGTTTTTGATGAGATGGAGATGAACCTGTGGAATAAAAATATTTTCTTAAAAAAGAAGTTGCTATTGTGTAAATTATACTTCTTGGATAACAATAGTCTACATTAAGCAAAGGTGTCCAAACATTTTGTCGCAATTTCCAAAACTATCAAAATAAAAGTCGCAGGGCACACTGATACTTTAATCAGAAAAACAAAGTAGCCTGATTTCTGTACAAAATAATCGGTAAATCCTTGTGGATCCAAACTATAAAAAAATGGTCTCACATGTTTGACCCTGTTTAAAAACAGAACAAAAACCCACAATATCCTTATCAAAATCTTCTTCATCTACATTGACTTTGTGTAATTTTAGCAACAGCGAAAGGATATTTGTCACTGTTTGACTTACTTAGCCTAGTTTTTAATAGGCTAAATAAACTTTTATATAAAAGTAACTGGATATTTGTCGTCTTATTTATATTCTAATAAATTGAAAGTGAAGATGTGTTAAAGACAAAAGAAGTAATTTGTGTCTTTCATTATAAGAATATTTTAATTTGTCTCCATCTCTGCTGAAAGGCATCATCTCAGTAAAATTAACATCCCAATTATCACTTTTTATTTGTTTTTGCATTAAATTCCTGGACTGATTAACCAAATTTGTGCCATTCTCAAATTTTGATCCTGGGGAGTCAAAATCATTCTGTGGGCCACAAAAAGCCGTTAGGCCACAGTTTGGAGACCAATGATAGATACTTACTCACTACCGCCGCCATTGTCGGTACAAGAATTTTGGCAATTTTTCTTCAAGCAACAGGTTTCTGGAAATTAAAATCACAGAAAGTTGTTACGGACGTATCTGATTCTTAATACATTTTCTTAAAAGTTGAAGAATCTATTTCTTTTAGTGTGCGTGCAAGCTTTATTTCTCATAAACACATGATTTCAGTTCTACTCAGGAGACTATAGGGAACTGCTAGTTAAATTTCCATCCATCCATCCATTTTCTAACACCCTAGACCCTCAGTGGGGTCAGGAGCTGCTGGTGCCTCTCCAGCCAATGTTTCAGGTGAGAGGCGGGGTCACCCTGGACAGGTCGCAAGGTAAAATTCCAATATGTTTACGACACATGAAGATAGTATATTTATCCATATTTTACAAGCAAAAGAAGCCAGTAAAGGCTAAATTTAATTCAGACATGTTTTGATGAGGCCCAGATTTAAATGCAAGAGCTCTATCTTCTCCTACATCATATTTTATCAAGTCCAAGCTCTTCAGGTGTAGAAATACTGAGTTCGCTTAATATCGGCTTGAGCTCCTGGATCACATACGTGTTAGTTATATATTTGTTCCCATTTAGCTCCTGAGGATCAAAGACAGTGAAGAAAAGATTGAGGGACAGTGAAGGAACAAACCTGGTTTGGTGACATTTAATTTACAGGAAAAACATTTTTCAGGTTGGTCTGAACATGTGAAGGACACACTCAAATGGTCACCAACTTTACTACATTGAAGCTTCCAGTTTTTCTTTGGGTCACTTTGAGCATTACTTTGACAAGTAATGCTCAAAGTCAAGGACTGTCCATTAAGATTGAGGTTGTATCTCTGACAAATGTCTCCTGATGATCCATAGGCCAGCATGGCTGCTGAAAACAACAGAAAACCAGAAACGGCAAAACAAAATATTTATTTTACATTGGTTCATTTTTCAATAAGCAAATGGAGAAACTGAGATTCTGAAGAAAATAGTAAAATTTAGTTAGTAAAAATAATATAAATACATGTTCAACTGATGATTATTAATTAAAAACATACGGAGCAGCAGTGAGAGATAGATCTGATGCTTCATCGTCTGTAAGATATAAAAGATTATAAAGGTTAACATGGGAAACGTTCTGATTTAAAGTTATAAATAAAATTATTTATGAAGATAAGGTTTTCATAAGAGCCTTAGCTTTCACACTGTCAAACTTCATGACGTCACTTTCTCTATCAGGTTACTTTTCTAGTCAAATATCCTCACACTATAACCTGAACTCTGAACTTATTAAGTCTTTTGGAAACTTTGAGGAATCTTCAAAGCTATTTGTCTTGTTTGTTCTTGTATTGGCAGAATTTAAATTACATCAAAACTATTGTTACGAATAAAATGTTGAATTTAGTTTAAAATAAAAACACCACCTTATTGAAAAGAAAATTAAATGTCCACCTAATCTTAGTACAAACATAAAGAATTTATTAAATGACTGGGTTCTCATAAACTTACCTTTCTGAAGAGAAGCTGCTATTTGTGTCCAAAATGTGAAAGCAGCAGCCAGAGGTTTGGATTTGATGAAGCTGCTTTTCCTCCTCCTCTGAACACACCCACACCTGGACGCTGCCAGACGATAAATGAGGCTCCTGTTTCTAAAAGGTTTGGCACAAAGAGACAGAGATGTTTGATGCGGGTCTGAAACTGACGTCCTGCATCTATCTTGGGAGATACTTTTCAACTGCACTATGTAGAAAGGAAACATTTAATGTTCACATAACTTAAAAATGTATAAATTATGTGAACTTAACTTATAAATTGAGTGTAATTGTTATTTTGTTTAATATATGTTCAAACGACAATTCTCATACAGGTGTGTGTTACTTCTGCTGAGTTATATTATTAGGTGAGGAGAATAGAAAAGTACTAGTATATTTTTGCTTTAACATGAGTGAAACTCAACATAGGTTTAAACGCGAGAGGGTATTAGCGTTATTTGCATGTTTAACGAACTCAGAGGCCCTTACTTACTTTAGAGTGGTATAAAAGTTGGGCTACATAAGTTTATAAGTCATCTTCAAAGTTTGGTTTCTTTTCCTGTTTCGGCATTCTGAAAGAAAAAAAAAACTACATAAATCCAGACTCCTTCAATCTACCACATTGCAAATCAGTTACAGTTAAAAATCTTTTTGGGCATTTATTTCCTTCAAAACAGCTAGTAAAAGTTTCCATTTTCTGTTTTAAAGGTTTTTCCCACCTGATAGTCCAGTAGATTAAAAACCTGTTCCCCAAGAACCACTGGTGCAGCGCCAGTGGTTCTTGGCGCTGCACCAAGAACCACTGAAGAAAACGATACAAAAACCTCTAAAGAAGACACTGAGCACTACTTCTTTCTTGAAGAAATATAAACAAAAATGGAGTAGTTCAGATTTCAGCAGTTGTAGGATTTCTCTTTTGTCTTTAGCAAAAGACCACGAGACATTTATTTCACTCTCCCAAACACTGAATTGTGGCAAACATGCAGAATAAAAAATAAAATCAGGATCAACGATCCTGAGTAAGTCTTTTAGATGCAGCCAGTTCAGAGATGGCTGCATCATTTTCTATGAGAAACAAACATCCATCCATCCATCTTCATTACACCCTTGTCCCTTAATGGGGTCGGGAGGTGCTGGTGCCTCTCCAGCCACGTTTCAGGCGAGAGGCGGGGTCACCCTGGACAGGTCACCAGTCTGTCGCAGGCCAACACAGAAACAGACAGGACAAACAACCATGCACACACACACACACACCTAGGGACAATTTGGAGAGGCCAATTAACCTGACAGTCATGTTTTTGGACTGTGGGAGGAAGCCGGAGAACCCGGAGAGAACCCAGCATGCACAGGGAGAACATGCAAACTCCGTGCAGAAAGACCGCGGGCCGGGAATCGAACCCAGAACCTTCTTGATGCAAGGCAACAGCTCTACCAACTGCGCAAATAAAAAATAAAAGCTTGCCTTGTTTTGCAACATTCATTTTAAATCTAAATCTGCATTTTCATGAATTTCCATTCGGATTAAATTTGGGTGCCTTATTGACCATCAGTAAGCGATATATTAGCTGATACTCATTTGCATTGATGTTGATATATATAAATAAATATTTCTTTTTCATTCTATCTTATTACTTTAATCTTTAGACTAACTTGTTTTCTTCATTTCTCTGTGTATTTCTTGTGATTTTTATTGACATCTAATGTAAAGTTGATGTAATTAGGACCATTAGAAATGGATTTACTGAAGAAAACATTGCTAGGAGTGAGTGAGTACTTTTGTGCCACAGTGTCTTTTGCATTAAATGTTTTTCCATATTGTGGAGATCCTAAAAGGAAAAACATAGCAAACCTGAAAATAATTTAAACAATAAGACAAAATGAAAGTAAAACAGACCTCAGGATGGACTCAAAGTTAAATTCAACTTACTTTGGTTGATATGGAAAACAAGACAAGCAAACAAGGCTGAGGACAAAAACACAAACATAATTATTTAACAGACAAACTCCATTTTCTGTTTCTCTTTTTTTCTGCAGGCCTTCAGACCTTGTAACTCATATTTATTTAATAACATTGATGAAATGGACTATTTTTTGCAAAACGGGTTATGTACTTTGCCCTGCGACAGACTGGTGACCTGTCCAGGGTGACCCCGCCTCTCACCCGGAACGTAGCTGGAGAGGCACCAGCACCTCCCGACCCCATTAAGGGACAAGGGTGAACAGAAAATGGATGGATGGATGGA
>CAEGAE010070097.1:0-73628 GCA_903067095.1 Girardinus metallicus | reverse complement strand
TATTGTGAGATTTTGAGTGCAAACCTCCTTCCATCAGCATTGAAGATGAAACGTGGCTGGGTCTTTCAGCATGACAATGATCCCAAGCTCACTGCCAGGGCAACAAAGGCTTCGTAAGAAGCATTTCAAGGTCCTGGAGTGGCCCAGCCAGTCTCCAGATCTCAACCCTATCGAAAACCTTTGGAGGGAGTTGAAAGTCCGTGTTGCCCGCCGCCAGACCCAGAACATCACATGAATTTTATTGAAAATTTAGAAGTTAGTTTTGACATGTTGAGTAATCAGCATGAAAGATGTTTTGAGAGAGACGGCAGATGTGCTGGTGCAAATTAAAGAAAGTTATCAAGTTTTCAACTGTAGTTTTTCCTCACTGCTCTCATGGAGTGTTGAAAGTAGAAGCACCAAATATCCCGAATTGAGTTAATCAGAGTCTAAAAGGCAACAAACATTTAAGTCTTACATTAATCTGATTAAGTTACAAAATAATTCCTGAAATGCCTAAACTGTGGTTTTGTTAAATTCAGTTCGGCATTGTCATTTCTTTCTGGCTGAGCATGTTCCTTCAACTTCTAATTCGTCTACCTAACAACCCCTCCGTTATGAGTTAATTTAGTATTTTGAGCTTGCCTACAAGGATTAGAAATTTTATCTTTTGTCAAAGTGTTTCGGCTTGTGGCCTTCTTCAGGTGCCTAAACAGATTCACATTTCAGATTTTCATTTGGAAAAAACATATATCCTTTCTCATTCGCCTTAATATTATGTACTCATTTTTTATTTTTATGAAGCAAAATTACATTTCAGTTGGTTTATTTTAATATGGCAATGTTAAATTAAAAGGGATATGGATACTTTACTTAGTTATTTAACCACCTGAAAATCAAAATGGGGTCTATATACACAGGTGAAATCTGGAAAGAATTGAGACCATTTAAAATGATCAGTTTCTCTGATTTTACATTTTGTATGTTTGAGTGAAATGAACATTGTTCTTTTGTTCTACGAACTACTGACATGTTTCTGAAATTCCAAGCAGAAATGTAGCATTTATTTGCAGAAAATTAAATGAAAAAGATGCAGTGGTTTCATACCTAAAATAATGCAAAGAAAATAAGTTCATATTAATTTAGAAACAACAATACTAATGTTTTAACTCAGATTGCAGAGATCAATATTTGGTGGAATAATCATGAGGTTTTCAATGGGGTTCACTGCAGTGGGCTCTTCATTTTTTCCTGAGTTGTATCTCTGGAAAACACGTTTTTAAAACATTTGTCATACATAAATGCTGCTGGAGATTCAAGAAAATTAACAACTGAGAAGACCTTAAAGATGATGACAAATTCTTTGAGGTTAGGATTAGATGTCAATCTCAGGTTTAATTTGTTTATCTTCTTTCTCATTACTGCTCTTCAGGCTGTCATTAACTCTGCTGATTTTAATTTTCAGCCGTTATTAAAAAATTTAATCTGAGCGGATGCAACATTTACTGGTAATTCATGGAGGAACATCTCTAAAACATTACCTTTCACTCCTGTCAAATTGCTTTAAAGTCATGACTATCTTCATCTTAATGAATTTCCTCAACACTTTGAGTGGTTTATTATCCGAGAGGGATAAATATTTGGTGTTGGGCCTGAGATGTTGGCGTATTGCAGCAGCTCTTGAAGTCCAGAATCAAATCAATTTAGTACAAGCCGTGCAGTCGAATGTTTTTTCTGATAACCTGCTGTGTGCTTCAAAACAAAACATTTCCTGCTCATACAGAAAATGCTTAATACTAATAGGTTAGTGTGTGTAGCTCGGATCTGTTATTGAAAGCGATTTGGCTGACCAACCAACTGAAAGGCCTCAATGCCCTTCCTGGAGCCGCAGTTTGAAATAAAACCAAGCTAATTTCTCTCAAAGTTCCTTTATCCATTTTCCCAGAGCTCATGGAACAGGATTTCTCTGCATGACTGAAGCAAAATTAATTCAGGATGAATGAGACCAACCGAACATTGAGTTACAACTCCCACTTTTGATTTGATCAGAATATGCCTTTCCCCAGTATGCTTTTCAGCTGGAACTGTGTTTCTCATTCTTCTCTTTGCTATGATTTCCTGGAGTTCGCTGGCGAGTGTATTCACTTGTGCACTCAGTGGAGTTAAGCATCCAAGACACCAAATAACTTTCTGTGATTTCACAGTTTTTAATTGGATCCTATGGATAAAATAATTTGTTATCTTAGTTTCGGAGGTGTTTGTGACTCTAAGCAAAAACTGAGATTTGATTTGATTAACGGGAGTAGTGAGTTGACACATTTATCAGTGGATTGCAAAAGATTGATGTTTCCATACACACTACCTCCATTCTCAATGGGAATGAGAATAATAACGAGATAAAACTAATTTATAGACCAAGAACACTTGGTCTATAAAACATATGAGTGGAAAATGGTGAGAAAAATATTTTTTCAGTATTGAAGAAAACATCTTGATTTCTGCCTGCAGTGCCCCTTGGATTATTTCACATTGTTTCTCTAATGATCAAGCTTTCCATGTACTTTTTTTGGAGATTTTAATGTGTGCATACAGATCTCTATGGGATTGCCATCTGTTCACTCAGAACAGTTTGATTCTGGTCAAATTTAACTTGTAGTATGAATGACAATGCGAAAATTAGATTTCAGCAAAAAAAATCTAAATTGAGCATCAAGACCTGCTGTGCAAACGTCTCCTTACTCGCCACAAAAAGAAAACTTCTGTTTTTAGTTTGCTTCGTGTCATGTCAGATCTGCATTAAACATGCGAAAAAGGGCAATTTGATACCAAAATTAAATTTGCTTAGATGTGTTTGAAATAGTTTTTTGGTGGAAAGCAAACATCAACACCATAAATGGATGGAGCTAAGTACAGGGAAGTCTTCTAGGAAGGCCTATTAGAGGCTGTAAAGATTGGAACAGAGACTCTGACAAATGATGACAAACCCCAAACATAGAGCCACTGCTACTGCAGGGTGGTTTACATCAAAGCTTATCCTAGCTTTGATGGAGTGTTAAAAAGAGGAGCTTTGACCGGGTTTGAATGACCCGGTTAAAGTTCTGACTTAAATTTTAAACATTTAGAAATCAATACTGAAAGGGAGACTGAATGGGAGAGCATCCATGCAGCTTACCTATTTTGAGAATGGTCAAAAAAGTCTTAACATTTTCTGTTTCACCACAAAAGTTTTGCATTTAAAGGTTGTTCTACAGAGTATTGAATACCAGTCCCCCATTTTTCAGATTTTTATCAATGAAACAAAAAAAAAAAAAAAAAAGAATTCCTTCCTCACTTCCCAATTATACAGCTCTTTGTTTTGGTCCATCACATAAAATCCCAATAAAATGCCTTTAGGTTTATGGTCATAGTGTGACAAGGTTCAACTAGTATCACTTACACGATTTAAAATGATTCTTATTGAAAAAGCTTTAAAAGCTCTTATTGTATATAAAGTTCAGTGTTTTTAAAGCTAAATGTGAAGCTAAATTTCTATTTTTGTCTTTCAGCCGTCGTCCTCTCGCCACCCTCACTACAAGCTCATTACAAACTGTTCACCAACGTTAATCGTTGACTTGGGAGTCCTTATGGCAGATGTTCAATGTTTATGGGATAGCTCAGGGGTATGAGTTGTCACTGCTGAAGGTCTTCCTCTTAGTTAATGTGTAAGAAATCTACAGATAGACTTCATCTGAGCTAAAAACAAAACCCTTTGAAATGGCTTATTGATCTTTTACTCCCCCTCTCTTAGTGTTGATGTGGTGTAACCAGATACTACTCACTTTCTTTTGGTTGGGCAGAGGAGAGTCGCTTCTGCTTGCACACACAAACGGCAATGCAAAAATGTGCTCCTGTTCATATATGGGCCCAAGGAATTGGATCTGAATGCAGCGGGCTGTGAGGACGGGTAATGGAGGACAGTATGTGTCCTGGGATCACGCGTATGGATCCTCCATTGCGAGGGCGATGAGACCTGAAGGGCGACAGGGAGATGGAGGCATTGAGGGGGAGAGCTGCCGTTGCCCAACGCTCTGTTAGGCGCCTAATGGGGAGACAGCAGAAAAGCAGTGAGCTCTACAGGGCCCGCTGCTCACAAGGAGCCCTGGAACGCAAACTCACTGGGAGGAAAGAAAAGTCAGGCAGTGGAGGCTGGTGCAAAACTGGTGCCAGGCTGGGGCCTTCCATGACTTTCTATTGAAGGTTCTGTGTTAGTCCAGCAGTCTGGAATTAGGGGTGGACTTAGTTTTATAGTTTTAATTACTATTGCAAATAGTAATTTGTGGTCCTATTATGATGATGATAAAAGTGACCTATTTGTTACTTTCTTAGATTAGCTACACGACTCTGCAATCATAACCCCTCAAACACAGATGTATCATCTGTAATATGCTTTTTTAGGACACCAGTCACTTACAGAAGTGTAATTTTTATCACTAAACTGCACACATATTTTGAAATGTATTAATATTTATTGATACATTGAACAACCAGCGGAGAAAATACAATAAGGACAGTTCTGTTTTTTTTGTTTTTATACGTCCACTCACTTCCACACTAATCGCCCACCTCCAGCCAAATGACTAGTGAAATTTAGACTTCACAAACATAAGCATGTCAGCCATGCCTATGTTGACGTTGAATTCTCATAAAATACATCTATTCATAAATTTGAAACATCTTTTGTAATTTTTGTGATTCTACTTTGTATACGCAATTTAGCAATTATTATTTCTTTTTTTTCCAGCCTAAATTTGTAGAGCAAAATAAGTCAAAATACGGCATGGAGCAGCTCCGAACTGTGGAGTCTGAACCAGTGGATGGATGAATTTCAACCAGTTAGTGGTCTGATGCAGCATTGTTTGCAAAGATAGTTCATTAGTAGCAAGTGATTGATCTAATCTGAACCAAAGTGTTAAAAGATCCAAATCTACCATTTAGCTGTTTTTGAGAGAGGGGACAATGTTTGGGCAAGAAATATTGGGTTTATTTGTATTCATATTTCAGCTTTTTACTTTAATGTGCAAAGCAAGTGGTGCCCTTATCACAATATTTATGTTTATAACATGGAGCCTGGGCTGTATTCAGCCATTGTCACTGCATATGCAAATTTGCTTTGATCTTGTTGTCTGGGAAATATTCAGATGGCGGGACTTATTTTTAATTTTCTCCGATGAGGACAAATAAGATAGTTAGATTTACCCCAATGCTAAATTTGATCAGCCTTTTATTGCAACAAGACTTGCAATTGTTCTACCAGCAGTGAGACCATTGTAACAATCCTTCTGCCTTCGTCTTTCCTATCCTATCTTCATCTTTGCTCTTTACTCTTTACTGGAATAGCCAAATTTGTTTATCTGTGAAATATAAACATGCACAGGGTGTAGTGATAAGACACAAGCATGTGTTTATCTGCAAGCTTTTTATTATTTAAGATCACCATTCAACTAAACTCTCATGAGAACCTATACACCTTAGCAAACATTTAAAATCTGTGCCAGAGTCACGAGCATTCATTTTTTAAGACCTTAGCTGTGCTGAACAAGTTACAGGGGAACAATTGACATGAATTATGAAAATAGAAGTACTGCACTCAAATGAGTGGAATATAGCCTACCGGTTATGTAAAGGTCGGTGAGTAGGTTGTTAAAGAGCGAGAAACACAGAAAAGTACCTTTTTCACTATATATCTACAAAATGTGCACAGATTGGACACTACCTTCACATCATTGATATCTGCACACTTAACGCCCTGTGAGCTGCATATTTAGCATAACTACCTGATGGTTGTTGAAAACTGAAAAGCTCATCAAAGCAACAGAATCAAAGCAAGACAGATCAGCTGTCTTTGTTTTACAATTTGGTAGTTATACAAATTGTGAAACTACAAGCATATTAACACTCATTGTTTCCCCGATGGGGCTGCTGTCATTGATCAGAGGTCCAGTGAAGCGAGAAAGTGACTCACTTAAAGCAAACCCATACTGCAAAATTCCCTTTTTGGACATTTTTGGACTTCCATATGGTTTCTATAGTGTCTAGAAACAGTCCAAGCATTTAAAAAACCTTCAAGCCGTTTTCTCTTGGTAAGTTGATGTATTTTGGTGCCTGGAAAACTAGCAGTTTGAAACACCTCCTGATATATATTTTTATTAATTTACAATCAGAGGGCTGAAGTGGAGTTCCAGGACGTTTGGTCAGTTGGTTTTACACTTTACTTTACTTTTCATTAGTCCGAAAAGGAAATTAAATGTTGTAATTCATACTGTTTTCTTTAAGGATTTGATTTTAGACTGTGAAAGGCAGAAAGGATCTGTGGTAGCTGTCTCTTTTACAGCTTCTCTAGAGAAGCTTCAGAC
The DNA here is from genome assembly GCA_903067095.1 of Girardinus metallicus. NCBI lineage: Eukaryota > Metazoa > Chordata > Actinopteri > Cyprinodontiformes > Poeciliidae > Girardinus > Girardinus metallicus. The sequence goes on along the minus strand of CAEGAE010070097.1, from coordinate 67,257 downwards.
TGAGGACATTCTGCTGTATCAGTGCTGTAAAGAGGCGGATCAGGTTTGTCTGTAATATCTTGATTTTATGAAGAATCATTCCTTTATCCTTATAAGTCAGAGATGTACAGAACAAAAAGGAATAGTGAGAGTACTGTCCCCTGTGGTGCTCCTGTTTTGCTGACCACCTGCTGTAGCACAATCCTTCAGCTGCACAAACTCTGGTCTGTCAGGTAGTCATTGATCCAGACGGTTGTCTCGGCCTCCAATTGTGTCTTCTGTAGTTTCTGACAAAGCAAATCAGGCTGAATTGTGTTAAATGCACTGGAGAAATCAAAGAACATGATCCCCACAGTGAAGCCAGATGTTTATCGGTATAGGAAATCACTTTCAGTACATCTGTTAAAAATCCTGCAGCTTTAAACTGTAATATTACTTCACTCACAGATCCTGCTCTTCATTTTTTTTCTTCCAGAAATCATCCGGCTTCTTTTTCTTCATGTATGTTTAATTATGCTTTTCTATTTCTTACTGTCTCGTTATACTTTGTTGTGTTATTTGTCTTGTTTGTGTACACTGACTTGGAGTCTGCTAATAAACTCAGCAGACTCAATTGAATTGCAGTCTAAACATATTTCTGGTTAGCTATGCAAACAAAACAAAGAAACCATCCAGTCTCAGTAGCAGATTGTTTTGATCTCGTAAAGCAATGAAAGACATATAGCATTTATATCCATTTGCGATGGGAAAAGTAGGAACAAGTCACCAAGCGCACCAACAGAAAAAAATTAAAAACATAAATTTCTAAAGTGATTTTTTTTTTCCTTGCAAAACATGCTAGTTGAAGTTATTATTTATCAGTTTCAAAGGTTTTAAAATGGTAAACTTTGTGTTCGAATTCAGCTTGTTTACAGAGTCGTTTGAGCCGACAGCACATTTAACTTTTGGGATGGGGTGACGCAGCTGATTAACAACCTGGCTACTGTTGAAATCGCATATGCAGTGCAGCTTTCCGTGCTGTCCTCATGCGGAAAGATGGTTGTATACCTTTTGTGACACCCTCAGCTGGAAAATGGACATCCTAATTTCCTTTGTTTTTCTTTGTCTTTCATTCATTGTTTTTGAGCAGTGGTAATTACTTCCTAAATGGTGCCCATATTGAGCCTCTTCTTCTGGTTTTTAAAATAGTCTTTCTGTTCTCATCCGCAAACAGAGTGTGCCAACTCTGCATTGGCTGCACATGCATAAAAGCAATAGAAAACATATTTAAGGAGCAAGTGATAGAAGTTGGATGTATTTATTTTTTTTATGTGGTGCTTGTGGATTTCTCCTCTCCCTAATTCCACCCTGGGCAACCGCCCAAATCATGCATATAAAAAAGTGACGCGATTTTTTGTTTCAGTCAAAATATATGTATTTTTTGTTTTATTTAATTATAAATACAGCAGTTAGTTGAAGACACTGGATGCCTAAAAAAATTTTAATTAGTAGTTAATTTGTGTGAATATTTAGATTCACCAATCCTTTTGTTTTGGTTTATAAAACATCTCACATTTAGAGAAACTGGGTTTATTCATATTGTTTGAGGGACTGAATATCAGACTTAATTAATATCTTCCATCATTGGCATTTCTTGTGTTCCTGCGTAGGGAGCACATGTACTTTCAAGAGGGAGTTGGTTCATTGAAAAGACAGGACAGAGTGATGTTAGTGAGCAGAAACCCCAGATGGACTCCACTACACTCCACTCAATAAGAAAAGCCCTAAACGGATTTCAGTGAGGGAATTGCTCAGGGAGAACAGAACAGATTGATGGATACACGTTCTGCATGCTATTGCCGGTGGAACAGCAACACCAAAAGCATCTCATCGACAATTACAGCAGAGGGAGCGGCGAGAAAGCGAGAAAGAGGGTGAGATACAGCCAGGGGAGGCCATGAATTTCAGGAAGATATTAGGTTTGGGAAAGGAAGAAAAAATATAACCGCACAGCCTCATTCAGTCGGTTTCCAGCTCACTGTGACAAGAATCCTTGGCAGCACTTCACAAGTCTATACAATTCAAATCCTATCATTGTATTTCTGCAGATTCAGTATGTTTCAAGGTCACTTGTAGTCACCTGTAATTGATTATTACAAGCGCGCAGCACCAGACTGATAAGCTCATTTCACAATCTTAACGCCGAGCCTATTTGACAAAGACTGTATTCATTACCACTGTTGGTTGCAGACAAAGCAGGTGTAGTTTATTAATAGCCGAGACAAAGAATCGTTGCCAGCAGGCTTAAGTTAGATATAAAAAAGCTCAATGATTGTGTAGGCATGTTTGAACTCAATATGTTAAATACAGAATTGTATATCATGGAATAGGAGTGATTGTTATGCCAGAGAAAAACAGAATAAATGACATGCCAGATCAGAAGCTCTTCTGCAATTGTATAAAAACCAAGAGGAAGGAAAAGGTTCTATTTTCTTACCTGTTAATCTGTGTAATCTAACAGTGTGGGACTCAATCTCTGGAGGAGAATAGGTGCGAGACGATCCACCTTCCAATTCAAAAGGACATAAGGCCTCAGCAACACATCACAGGTACTATTCAATGCATGTGGTGCAAAATGGCATCAGCTTCTGGGGGGCTTTGATAAGATATCTCCCTCTTCTTTCTCCTCTTTGCCACTGCTGCCTCACACACAGCGGGGGAAGTGTGTGGCTTGGCACAACTTTTGAAGTCTCACTTGGACGCAGCAAAGAAAAAAGGGTTGCAGGTGTTGATTAGACGTCAGCTTCACTTTAGGAGATAAGTTGCTCAGTGGATAGGCTATTCTTGATTTTTCAAGGACACAAAATGCGTTTGAGAGACATCCAAAGGTTTGTATTCATGCTATTGTAAGCAGTGAAAACAAGTAGAGATTTATAAAAAGACATTACTCTTCCTTTCGAGTCTGCTTAAATGAAGTGAAAATCAAGCATTAAATTAGATGTGCTCATCAAATTAAATGCTTATCAGACTAATCCATCTTAATCTTTTAGCTCATATTCATCAATAGCGCTTAAGAGCAGGATGACAAATGGGTGTATAAGCGGAGCAAAAATGTAAGCATTGTTTAAAAAAAAAAAAAAAAAATTGGAGAATGAATTTAAGGCCTTGTAAAAGTGTGTGTACCTCTGGACCCATTTAATCTTTTCACAAATCTACAATATTACATTTTGTGTAACTGACCAACACAAAGGAATGGATAATTGTGAAGTGGAAGGAAAATGACCACAGTGAAAGGATAAAGTCAGGAGATATTCTTGCTTACAAATATCTCACAAAGCACCATCTCCCCACAGCAGCCACTAAAAACAATTTGTGTGGGACAAATGCGGAGCTACCAAAACATGGACGCCCTCCTCCTAAACTAACAAACCAGGCCCAGGGTGACTCTGGAGGAGCTGCTGAGGAACGAACACAGAGACCCAAAGTTCAAGTTGGACAACTATTACTGTATTTGTTAAACTCTCCACAAATATGAGTGAAAAGAATGTAGTTGAAATGAAACCACAAATCCCATTTACAGTTTTCTTCAAGTTCTCTAAGAGACAGCAAACAAGTGAGCAAAGTTTCTAAGCAGTCTTAACTTTTGTTGAGGAGAAAAGAGAACTGTGTGGATTTTTTTTTTCTTTTTCTAGCGACAGTCACTGAGAAATGAAGAGTAAGCCATTTTTCAAGCCGTTTAGTTTCTAGAAAACTGTTTGAACTGGACCAACAGTTTTTTAGTTACTCCAAAATGTTAAAACTAAGGTATCAAAGTTCCCACACTGTTTAAATGAACTCCCATCCAGCAAAGGAAACCCTATTTCTTATTTGACAAATAAAAAAAAAGTTTGAAAATTAGGTGTAGAAATACTTCAAGAAAAGTTGAATTTTGTGGCCTTCAAGCAAGAATGTAACCTTGAAAACCTGTGAGGAGCTGCAGGAGACTTTGATACTCGGGTGGAGGGTGTTCTCAAATCCAGGAAAACGATCTGAAACATACTGCCCGAGCTTGAATTGAATGGTTTAAATCATAGTGTAAGAACAGTCTTAAAAAAAATGAACGAAGACCCTCAAGAAAGGGTTTCTGCAAAGTGTTGACTTGGACAGAATAGAAACAAAGGTCACACTTTTTAGATTTTTTCTTTTTCTTTTAATAAGATTTCATCATTTTAATTCCACCACCCAATTATTCTCTCACATAAATTCCAGATCAAACCAGTTTGTGGCTCGAACATGAGGGGGCTGATCACTTTTTAAGATGTATACACACATTCATTTAGCTTAATGATATGAGAAAAAAATAATTTCTTTAGCTGTATTTTGCTTCCTGTTTACAGCTTTGAAGGTTGTAGCACAAGAAAAAAAAAACAACTTTCACATTCTGGAGGGTGCTATGGGACTCAACCCAAGAAGTCTGTCATTCACCATGTAAAAACAATGCAGGTACTGATGATTCGGTCGCTAGGCAACACTACTTTATTTACTGTAAAACTAAGCATGTTTGTGTATATATTAGGGAGTCAATTATGAATAAATATGATAGATTTTTTTCATATTCTTGCTCAGGAGGAGGAAGGCTATGTAATAGCAGTCTTCCTCTAACATAAAGCACAAGATGCTGATAGAGCTCAAGGCCAAAGGGAAGTTGTGACTAAGCTGATGTATTTATCTGTGTAGCTGTTAGTCTCATTTGCTTTGTGGGTGGGTGTCTGTACAATTTAGTTTATCCTCTTTGCAAATAATGTATATAATTAGGTAAAACAATCTTATTTCTGATAAGCCCCTCTTAAATGGTAGCGAAATCTTTCAAAGTGGCATTAATGTTGTTGCAGTTCACCCGAGCAAACTGATAAGAGCCTTTTAATTGTTTTTTCTCTCCCATAGCTGCGGTAAATTAGTGCTGACTGAATCCTGCTGCTTTCGTTTCGCAGCGGCAGCATCGCCCATGTTCTGAGTCCACCGCTCTGCATCCACCTCAGGAGAAATGTAGGTCATGATATAAAAACCCACCTCCAACCCCCTACAGCTCAAATTCAACTGACATCTTTGAGGCAGACGAAGTCTCGGGCTGCACACTAATCCTTCCGGTCACACCGAGTTTCAAATTCAATCTTGGGGTTTTCTCATTATTGGTTTCGCAGATGCCGAGACCTCATATCGGCCAATAGGTAGTTCAGCTGATCTGATAAGATACTGTAGTAAGGCCAGTAGAAACTAATGATTTCTGGATCTGTACGTTAGATATTTTTAACGGCACACGGGAGGCGGTGAGGAGAGAAAAGACGGGCGGCCGACACCATGCTTGAAGACTGGAAACTGAGGATCATAGTCACCAACTTTATAAGCGTACAACCAAGAAAGGAGCTGAACAATGCCACCCTTCATCTAGCTGTTACTACAAACGCCTATTCAACTGGCTTAAAACTGGTTTCCACATTTTCCCTCATTTACGTAAAAGCGAATTCAGCTGTTTGTCTTTCAGCAAGCAAAGTATTTCCAGAGTTGTATGGAGAGTAATAGTTTTAAAACTACAGATGGTAGGAGTGCAGAGGCTGTAGTCCTTATAATGGTTATCCTGGGTTTGATTCCCGGTGTCAACAAAGGCCACTAGTGCCACTAATTTATTTAGTTATTCTTCTGCTCATCTCTGATCCAGCTGCAAACTCATGTAGAGATTCCCAGTCAGTAAAAAAAAATGGTTTACTCTATTAATTTTAAAGGTTAGTGAGTGAACCTTCAGTTTATATTCAGATACCAGATGAAGACATTGAAGTCAAGTTTAAAGCCAGGAGAGAGTCATAAATCATCAGTATGGGGTCACCACAAGACTTCCTGTGTGTGAAACACCTGAACCATGCAGGTGGTGTGTGCACACACAGTACACTTGTAAAAGTACAAGTATTCATACGAAACGTTTCCATACATCACCTACATGTGCTAAAGATTACAATGTTTTTTTTTTAACATGAAAATAAGCAGAATGTTAATGTACTGAACTAAAGTACAAAAGTAGTTTACCGTGAAAGTTGAAAAGTGACACCAAACAAATCTAAATTTCTTTTAAAGATTGCTTTTTCTCCCTTAGCTGCAGTGATGATGGAGAAAGAAAGATGGTTCGAATAAAAATTAAGTGCGGAACGTACTCACCTGAAGTGACTTTTAGTCAAAATTATACTTCACTTGTAAAGAGAAAACTGGCTAAAGTCCAAATCCAGCTGCTTGTAGCCCTCGGCCTGCCCCAGATTCCACAGGAGTCTTCACAGCAGCAGATGTAACCACCTGTCTATCCGATATGAGGGGTTTCCACAACAGTTCTTCCTTCTATGAAACATTAAAGTACAATTTATCCACAGTTGGTCTCTATGTTAGACTATATTTTTACCATTCCAAGTGGGTTTATTGTTGTAAAATCCAGCTATCAAAATCAAATTATTCTCAGAATATTGTAACTTTTTGTTTCATGACAAAACATTGTGAAAAATATTTCTACATCTTTATGTCTTCATTGAAATGTCCTATAAATATAAATCAGTTAGATTTTTGTGTACTGTTACACCCCTAATACACACACCAGTCACCACCCTCTTTGCAGGTAAATTGTTGCATCCGGTTTTAATAAAGTTAGAGCATGTTATACATTTTTGTTGCAAATGTTTGAGTCAATATTTTAAGTATTCCCCCTCAAGGTTATTAAATCATGAGTCTACCGAGGCCTATTCAAGAACAGTAACTATAACTGACCTACTTTCAGATTTTTTTAAAAATACAGACTTATTTTCTTTTGTGGTTAAAAATAATAAATGCACATGCTACTTCCTATTCATAACCTTTATGCTGCTGTCAGCTCTTTGTCAATCTTATTATGTCCTGTTCTTTTTTTTTTTTTTTTTTTTAAATCCTGTTTCCTCTTGGATGATATGCGTCATATTTTTCCCCTCTTAAAGGTTAAGGCAAAAGTTGCAGTAATTGTGTGTCTGTGTGACAAGACTCTGATTCCATCTCATAATAAACTAAAATCCCCCTCATTGGGGTGAGCAGAAAGATCAATACTGTTGACATGGTAGGAAATGGGCTGCGATATCTCTGAGCCAAAGCAGCAACACATCCAGTTCATACCGCTGTCTTGTGGGAGACTACAGCTGTGGCAGGAAAATGGGCCAGTAATGGTGTTTGGACAAAACTCCAGTATAAAAGGACTGAAAAAACTTGAGTATAAGGTAGAGCACAAACATCTACCTACAAAATCTGGGAATATGCTAAATGCCCGGTTCATTTGCAGTATTTTTATGATAGTATTTTTCAGACAGCACTTGAGATTTTTCTGCTAACATTGTACTCTTAGATTAACCTTTTCTCATCTGTGACATGTGTGCACATGTGGGAGTAGTTGAATGCAAACAGAGTGGTGGGAAAGTAATCTTGGAGAAGTGTTTGGTAGTTTTCGTTGCACAACAGTGTTGCAGTCGTATATCATGTCGCAATCACTTGTTTCTGGACTTGGACAAGATTTGCTTTGGTTGGAATAGCATATGTTTTTAATATTCCACAAGACTATTAGATTGTTGCCAGAGTAAATGAAACTCTTCTTCTCAGTCTTCAAGCTGTTGCAACTTCATCTCAAGGGTTGTGACCCATTTTAGAGTGTTTATGTAAGTCAAATTTGAGGGGAGACATGATGTGCATCAGCAGGATGCCAAGCAAAGAATGACAGGTTGTATTCCACCCAAAACTGAATGATACAGATAAGATGTAGGTTTTTTTACAGCTCAACTTATCTCCCAAACTGTAAGTAGAGACTTGGGCAGCACAGCTGGCAATGTGGTGCTGCACTAGACCTGAGGACCTGTGTGGGGAGATGTGCTGCTTCGATTTGGCTGAGGGCTCATATTGGTAATCCAGCCTGCAGGGTGGAGATTGAAAATGGAAGCAGATCACAGATCTCCCTCTGAGTAGATTATGGAGATATTGGAGCCCTAGATGCCATGTGATGGCACAGTGAAGTGATCAGATACTGAAAATGAAAATTGATTTGGAGAATACCGTTCCTATTTTAGTCATAGATTTTTGCTGGGATGGATATTTAAGAACCATTTGATGCAGCTACTGACAGACTGACCATCAAGTTTTTCAGTACTTTTATATTAGCTTTAATTTTGAGGAACTACTAAACATGATATTAAGAATCTACAAACTGCCACAAAATAAAAGTGCAGACTTTCCTTTCTGCCATTTTTAGATAATTTAGTAAGAAGTATGAAAGCACAACGTATTGCCCATTTGTTGATGCCATATATCTAAAAAAGATACGCGTCTCGTTTTTTGCATGACCTGTTCAACGGCTGGCTAGAAATTATGACAGGCAGCAAAAAAGAAAACGGCCCTTTTTAATTGATGACACATTTACTGGCAAATAATCAGGGCCACATGGCAAAGAAGAAATGCGCCAAGCCTATATGTAATATAATTACCCAACCAAACAGATGTCAGATCAGCTGTCCAATGCGAAGTGCCACAACATGTAATTATTTATAAGCAGAGTCACCCTGTAAATATGATTTAAATGCACGCTTTACCCTGAGTTTATCTCCCTATATGTGATCTCTAAAACTTGAAACATAGGTTAACAGACAGTGGAGTAAACAAATGTTTCATACACAGTTGAATTATCCAGGTTTACAAAGCATGGAGAGTTGTGTAGGTATCGACTCATCTCAACTGTGAGACAGAATCTGAAAAAAGAAATCCAGAAAATCACATTGTGGGATTTTGAAATAATTAAGTATTTGATCACCTACAAAACCAGCATGAACTCTGCCTCTTACAGAGCTGTTAGTTTGCCTTTAGAAACCCTCCTGTATTAATTGCACCATTTTGAACTCATTACCTGTATAAAACACACCTGTTCGCACACTTGATCAGACTCTAACTTCTCCACCATGGGCAAGACCAAAGATCGAAGGACATTAGGGGTGTAATTGTAGATGAATATATAGCTGGGATGGGCTACAGGACAAAAAGCAAAGAGTTTGGTGAGAAGGGAACAACGGTTCATGTAATTATTAGAACATGTAAGAAACTTCAGATGGCTGTCAATCTCCACAGGAGATTTCATGAAAATGCCGCCCTGTTGCCTGTTCATACCACCAATAGCTGTTATGCTTTTTCACCTTTTTCTTGGTCACAACTAACTTAACCACATCCTTAAAAGCATTTTCCTCACAAATATTTCACCAGTTAAAGGGAAACAAACAGGATTTTTAATGGTATTAAACCATTACACTTTAAAGATTTGCACAGCATTTGTTTGACATGCCAGTGAACTGTATTAGCAGCTAACAGAAATGGGTTTCTCTAAATAGTTTGTCATGTCATGCAGGGTATTTTTCCCTTTAATGTCGAGCAGCTGATGTCTAAGCCTTTTCTCTTCCCGTACTTGCTGCAGAGTGAACATCATAAATAGTGGGTGAGTAAGCTTTGGTTTGGGAAGCCATTGTTCTGTTTATTTCATTGACTTGCATTTGTTCAGGATAATAAAAACGCACAGCGGCAGAGAGGATACAGGGAAAACAGAGCTCTACATCATTGTTTAAGGCCAGGTTTCTTCTCTTGAAACTGCAATTTTTGATTATTTTACAATTGGATTAACCAAACTTGTTTTAGTTTGTAAACTTAAAGACACAGTTTTACCTGTTTATTGACGTCATTAACGTCCAAGTCATCATGCAGGAGGCTTAGCCTGTTTGTGTGGTTCTGAGGGATGTTAATGTTATCAAAGCTGACTTATCTCCACAAGGATGGATTGCTGATTAAAGGTGGCTTTTAAGGCAATCCTATGCTGACATTCACCTTTGCTGAGGGCTAATCCTGTTTATAAGCTGCCTCACTTGACAGCTGGTCTTCCTACAGGGGGACGGAGTTTAAAAACCTGGACAAAAACACAAAGATACAGCATGTATCCGTACAGAGTGTTGGACATTGGGAATAACTCTGCCAGCTTACCACACTTATTTGCTCTGCAACGGATTAGCGGTTAGCCCAGCAGCACACCTTGATTATGCGCTTTATGGTGACAACTTGAGCAAGGCTCCATTATAATTGACCCTCATGTTAAGCCAAGCAAGCTCAAGCTTTTTCTCATAAGTTTGCTGGTGAATAAATCTTTAGGTTCTGTACCCAATGCATGGCCAAGTCGCATGGCATTTCATTTCGCAATTACCTGACAGAGGCAGACCTCCTGCTCTCCAGACTTTATTATCACTACATGCACTTTAGGTCTCCCAAATGGCAATTATCTCACCATGCTCACAGGTGATTCAGCATGACTTCGATTAGTCTCGTGGTGAAATGCTGCTACATTAGTTCACGGCTTCTTGTCTCTTGTTAGTTTCCGAGGCACAGTAATGACAAATTGGAGCACAATTGCAGTTGCATAAAAGAAGGAACATTGTGATTTTTGTTGCGTTAAAACAGAAAGCAAAGTGTCGTAGCTTTGTGAGATATCGACTAATTGAATTTGAAAATGGGTTGAAAACAGATTAAATAGAACCTTAATTTTTTCTGTAAAAATGATTTTAACATCACTTATTCATATGGATATCTGTGTAATTTATATGTTTGATTGAATTAGGAGATGAGACTGACACGCTTTCATTGTCATTTACTATAACTTTAAACACTTCACATAATGGTAAAAATGTCCTCCTTTTGTATTTTAGAGACATTTACTAGAAACTCTAAAACTAGAATATCATCACAAATGTAATTAGTTCAGTAAATCAGTTTATTTCTGTCCATTTTGACGATTATGGCTGACAGCTAATTAAAACCCCAAATCCAGTTTCTCAAAAAATTTGGATATTAATTATGAGCACAGATTACATGCCAACCCAAATCATCACTGACTGTGGAAGCTTCACTCTGGACGCTCACACAACTGGGCCTCTCCACTCTTCCTCCAGACTCTAACACTAACAATTTTTTTTCTCTATGCTTGACAAAAATAATACAATAAAGCCCAAGTCCTGAAAATGTCTGTATGGTGGTTATTGGAACATCAACTCCAGTTGGAGCCAAACTTTTGAGTAGCTTTTGCTCCATTCTTCTTAAAAGCAACAGGTATTCCATATTGTTTGTGCCCTTTTTTTTTCTAACCAAACTTCTTCCTTCCACTCAACATTCCTCCTAGAATTCTACAGTACTCCAACAGCCTCTTCTTCATCACTGACATTACTTTTAGATGGTGTCAATATCCTAAATCCCTATATATAACTATATATATATTTTAGTATTAGAAGTCTGTGTTGTGTACTTGGTTTTGTGTAGTATTTTTGAATTAAATCCCTTAAAATAGTTTTTTATTTAATCAAATTTGAACTCTTTGAGATGCATCTTTATTTATTTGCTGAAATCTGTGTCAGGGGAGCTTGGATCTTCGGGCATCATTGGTGGGAGCTTTCTGTAATGGGTGTTGCTCCTCTTCTCTGTGATTGATGATCGGGTCTTGCTCTCTGTGGTCTCTGACAGGGCCTCAGTGGACTAGTCCAATAGCAACTACTCAAATGTGACAAGTTGGCAGACAGTGGCCAAGGTGAGAGGAGGACAGATGGGAAACCTCCCTCCAGAGTATCTTCCACAAAGCAGAACCAAACAAACGGCCTTAAGATTCACTTTAGATTGCCTCCATTTCCATTCTGCAGACTTGGGCCCCTTCTGGCTCGTCCAACAGGCTTTTTTTATTACTTTTTTTGACACAAGAGTTCTTCACGCTCACTTGCTGCATTGAGCTCCAGGCCTTCAAGGGTAATCAGTTTGGTGCTTGTTTATGCCAGGGTGCGTTTGTAATCTTATGGAATTGGCCATATAACATGCAGAATGTTGAAGGGGGGAGCAGGTACACAGCCTTGCTTAATAATAAACTCTGTTAACCTGTAATGGCTTTGAGCAGACGAGGCTCTCCTGTGATTTGCTGTCAAACTTTCCGAAAACGTAGCAGGGAGCGAGTAGAAGTCATGTGAGTCACCTGAGGGGGACAGCAGTGTTCACACCTCCAGAAAAACAGGCCCCGCTCCTCCTCTTCACGCCTGAACGGCATCCTAAACATGGCTGCGCTGACCTTGCGAGCAGCCATTAAACACCTGGAGGAATTTACTCGATTTAATTGCATGTGCCATTGCTAGCCCTTCAGCAAAAACAAGGGCCGCTTTCCTGAGTTGGAAAAATAAAAAAATCTAACGACTAATTAAGTAGTATTTGCAATTCCGACTTATTGGCTGCAATAAATTGTTGAAATTTCTACTTTTTTGTATTTTAATAACATTTGTCCTGCACTGCACATTTTGTGCCAAAATTTGTAAAATGGACTATAAAGTTTAATTCAGTTTTTCATCTAATCCAAGTTTAAGAAGAAAATCCTTGGTAAACAAGATGGTAAAACTACTAATGTGATGATTAATATTTTAATCTTATTGATACATATAGCCCTATAAATATTCAGAGATAAAATTAAAAATAAGTTCTGATCTAATCAGTGGTTTTTCAGCTTCGTTTGGGTTTTTATTAGTTATGAAGTCTGAGTTTTAAAGAAATATATTTCTTCCCAAATACACATGGTTATGCATTTGAGAACAACCCTGGGCATCCTCTTCATGAGTCTGCCTTGAAAGGACAGAGTATCTTCAGTCAGAGGCGTCTTCGGATTCACTGTAACACAGACAGCTACAGGAGGTCTTTCCTGCCAACAGCCATCTCCGTCTTCAGTAACTCTTTGAAGAATCTGAATTAATGAGCTGCAACAACATTTAACTTCCCTCTAGGTTTAATACAGTATTTTTGAATTTGAATAACTTCAGGGTTAAAATTGTTTTTCCAACTAGATTGTTTTCTGTTTCCAGGTCAGTATAGACCAGACTGGGAAAAGCCCGTCTGAGGCCTACAAGAATGCATGTATTGCGTCACAGACAAACACACGGACTGCACAGTAGATCATCTCAAATACACAAAGGTTCAATATTAGACATGCTGACTTAAAATTATACATCTCTTCAGTTAATTGTACCTCAAATGTGTATTTTGTAGCCATCAACCATCTTCTGTTATAATTCTGGCTGAATATTTTACCCCTCTGTAAAATCCTCCAAATTTTTTTACATTCCTGTTGTAATTGTGGCCAAGTAGCCTTGTCACGGTTTCCTCTGACTAAATAACTTTTTAGTGCATTTTGTTCTTGCTTGGCAGCTGCTCAGTCCATGTTTATGCTAAACTCGCTCCGTTATGGATGCTGGCACTAGTGTTGCATCATCTGTTTGATGGCTTGAGTTTCAGTGGTTCCAGGGTTTCTGCTGTTCAACCTGTCCGACTTCTGTCAGACAGCGATGATCAAGTGACTGACTTTTAATTTTAAGCACAATTGGATGCTCTGAATCAACAGACAATCCTAAATACACCTCAAAGAACCAGAACTCTGCTGGAGTCTTGTTGATTGCTTGAAATAAATTTGTGATCGTAGTGCAACTCTCTAAGGGAAATTCATGCAAATGTTAGTGGAGGTGTATGGATATTTTTTGTCTCTATGCTGCAGGCGTCATTTGGAAATCAGCAAATTAAACTTTGGGCTTGCAGTTTTTCCTCTTTTCTAATCTAAGTTGCGTCATTAGTCTAGCTACAGAAAAGACGGTTTAAATGCAGCCATAGATGAATAAAATGACATTCATCTCCATGAGAAAATCAAAATATCTGACAACCACTATCAAGGAAAGCTATGATGTAGGTGCAGAAAAAGCTCTGCATATGTACTGATGGGCACAATCTGTTTCAGAAAATTCAAGTATTTTTTGCTGACACAGATTCTTTTCTGCAGGTGGAGAAACAAAGCTGTTTTACAAGAATGGACTCATCTTTTGCTAAAAGACGGCGTCTCTCTTTTTGGTTTTTTTCGTGGCTTTCTTTGCAAAACAAAGAAAAAAAAATAACGGGTCACAAATTAGACAGTTTTAACCCATCTGATTGTGTTCTCAGCACTATGCCTGCAGAACAACATGCAAATAAAATGGCTGTCATAGCAGGTAAGATTGGTTTATCTATCAAAATAAACATTTAAACCAAAGCTCTGCACACCAGCTTCATCTGTGTGCATCTTGTTGAGATGTGCCCTCAGGTTGCTGGGATGCCAGGTTTGCTGTTGATTACAAAGCTTCCAAACAGCTTCATCTCGAGTTTTCACAATTTTGCCATCTCCTGATTAAATTTTGTTTTCTTCTCTCCAAGTAGGGCTTTTTAATTTGCGTGGAGTGCAAATCAGTCTCTCTCTGGCTGATTGTTGCAGAATTATTTTCTTTGCTCAGCTTAACCTACATTTAAGTTCTGTTTGAAAGCGACTCCAGTCCATGCTGCAGTGAAATCAGCGCCTCGAGAGAGCTACTAGAGCTGCTTTTTATTGTTATCAAATGTCGACAAATTGTTGTTGTTGAAGTATCTACAAAAGAGCACATTTAAATGAATCCATACCACATTAAATTCAGTTAAATTTGAGATTACTTTGTTTATCCTGATGGAAAATTAAATGTTGTTGCAACTCATGTCATCCAAGTATCTTCAAAGTGTCGTCGTGGATGGTGATGCTGTTGGGTGAAAAAATTTCAGGTAGCAGTCAGTGTTGCAACAAATGTGAAGAGGCCTCTGACTGAAGGCTCTTGCTGCATTACTCTTGTTACGGTCATGACATGCTAACAGCTCTATTTCTGACCAGCAGAGATGAGATTCTACCCTGACATGTCAATAATGACACCATCAGTTTATGACTAATCCATCTCATTTGCTTTTAGCCACTCCTTTTTTTAAAATCTGTGTTTGGTTGCATGTATTGATGAGATGTTGGAGTCGGAGTTATGATTCTTTCCCATCGTGATCGATGTAGGTGGTTTGAACTTCCTCTTCCTTCTCTGTCTGCTGTGTGGTGCTGCTCTGCATCCATGACGCTTCATTTCAGCTTCTCTGGGCTTTGGGGTCGTAGTTCAGATATGATTTGAGGTTTAGAAATGTTAATCAGCTGCTCCCAGTTGCAAAATGATACCTTGTTGCCACAGTTGCGAGTCATAACTGTCCGAAAGTAAAAACATCCAAACAAGAAAATTTAATGTAGTTTAAATGTTCCATAAAAATATGTATTAATCTGATATTAATCGCAGTTTTAAGCACATTTAAAGAAACTAAGATTGACAATTTAGCTGGTATGTTCGCAAACCGTTATATTTAAATACCAGAAATAGAAATCTTTACAGAAATGATTTCAAAATAGTTTTCACCACATGGTTAAATCACATTTGTCTAATCAACCTTGTGAAACTTTTACACCAATAAAATGTTTGAAGGTGAAAGAAAAATGTTAGAATAATAGATTTTAATGTTTAAAATAGAGAAGAGAAATCATTGAATCATTTTTCCATAAGGCTGTTGGCTCATGAATTTCTGGAGAGTTAGATAAGAAATTTTATTTATAAAATTGAAATGAAGCCAGGTATTTGCTAACCGATTCTGGTACTTTAAGGGCGACTTAATGATTGATTTTTATTTTCGACCTGTAATTAAATTGACTTTGTTGTTGAGGTACCAGAATATTGCCCGTTCTAACAGCAACAAATCTCAGCAGCACAGGACAAAGCTTTTTGTCCTACAGTATAATCTTGAGATGCAGTGTATCACACTTCATCAAACAAGAAAGATAGCAGGAGTGTACCTTTTCAGTGTCGTCCTTTGTTGACACGTTCTTTGCACTCATCTTTCATCTGGCTGCAAATAGAGACCGGTGTCATATTTTCAGCGTGAAGAATAGTTTTTGCTAGAAAACTTGTTTTCCATCAGGCTGGTGTTTTAGATTTTAATCTTGTAGGGCTTTTGCTGTTTGCAGATTGATGGGTATTCATTTTAAATATTGGGGTATTATGTAAAATTTACTTTTTTGAGCTTTACAGAATGTTGTAATGTTATTCCTTCATCAAAAACGTACCTGGAGTGTCCTCTGAAACTTTCATGCATTTTGAGGAATCCTTTCATCTCTGAACAATGGAAATCATTGTTCAGCCGAGCTTCTGCCTCCCACCCCCACGACTCTCCCACTCAGTTCCTCCAGACTAGCAGCAGCTGCAGCAGATGGCAAACACCTGGTGGAACTGCGAGTCTGCTGAGCGTATTGTACAATCTGCTTTTAAGAGCAATGCTGCTAAGACGATGTTAAAGGCTTAATGGAGGAGATGTTGTGAAGCCTTGCTGATGGTGGACTGTCTGAAAGAGCGGGAGCGTCTTAAAGAAACAGAGGCTTAATTTCAAGGCGTTAATTTGCTAAGTCAGACTCCTTTATTAAGTCATGTTGGACATGTATACAGCATTTTTACAACTGACATTAATATAGTTCCTTGATTGTGCTACAAAAAGACACTTTGCCTGAAATGCTGCTCCTTCTATTCTTTTTTTTTAAATAGAAGGGGATGGAAGCCTGAAAAATATCTACATGCCTTCATGATTTTATTGAGAAATATTTTAAAAACAATAAGAACACAATTATCAGTTAAACATCTTATGCACAGTATATTTGGGGTTCTGGTATTTTTCTTGTCAAAATTCAATACGCTCCGCTTTTAATTTACTAAAATTAATTGGAGTGAAGTTATGGTTAACTTAGATTTTTTGTTTCATATTTCTAAATATGTGAATGGGAGGATGGTTTACAAGTTGCCCAACAGACTGATTTGTCAGCAAGTTGAACATAAAGGGAGTGGAGGATGAACAAACGATGGCCATACAAAGAAACGACAAACTGAAACACTTTTAAATGGAAGACTAAAATGAATGAATGGATAAGTCAACACACAAATGGACAAAATTGATCGGCTAATTCACGGACAAAAAAACGGATGAATCCATTAACAATTCGATGAACAGGCCAACAAATGGACAGAAAATCAGGCTGGTTGACAAATGATGGATGGACAAACTGAGTGAACGGACATATAGATGAAAGGACAATTACTTTTAAGCGGCTGCTTAAGCAGAGAGATGGAGAAATTATACACTGACATATTGACAGAGGAACACAGTCGGCCTAATGAACAGATGGACAGAAAAATGACAGAGGGACAGACGTACGATGCACTAACATCTGGATAAATAGACAAATAAGTGACTTGACGGTTAAACCGATGATTGAGTAGCCAGACGAACAAATGAATGGATGGGTAGACAAACGATGCACAAGTGTATGGATGGACAAACCGAATACATAGCGAGGCGGATGGAGATGCCGATGAACAAACAATGGACAGATGGATGGACAGATAAACAGAGAAATAGACAAGATGGATGTTGATTGAGAATAGTCTGAAAATTCAAACATATTCTACAGCTTTACCTTTTACCATATTGATGGAAGCCTGAAAAATATCTATAAAACTGATGGGAACTCTGACTGGAATGAAGCCAACAGTCAAAGCTAAATGTCACTGTGGTCAAATTAGCTAGCTTTGTATGTAGTAATTTAGATATAGTTTGGTTACAGCTGAAGAATACTTGTTTCTCTTACGGATGTACATTATATCAGCAGTGACATCGGTTTTATCTGTAAATATTGGTGATCGGTCAAAACAGCAATATTAATATTGGCATCAGCTCAAACGTTCAGATCTATGAATCTGTAAATTCTATCATAATTGTTTAGGGGAAAAAAATTAATAAAGTCCCAAAGCCACTGTTTTTAACAAATGAGAACAATACATATTTAGATTTTATAAGGTGTTTAATTTTAACATTTGATTTAATACTGGATTTGAGATTATAAAAAGCTGGAGGCTCTCCATAAGCTAAACCTAGCTGTACAAAAAAAAAAAATCCTCCCAGCTTTTACAGATGAGGCAAGTTATTTATATGAACCAAATCAAACGTGATGTTGTTTTGAAAATTGATGCTCATCTAGCCACACTCAATATGTGTCTCTTTGATTACACACCTAAAAAAAGAGGACTTTGTTCATGTGGAACCACGCTGAAAAGATCTGCGGTAGGTCTGACAGTGGTGGAACAATTCCAAATAGGCCTCATGGTTGAGCGAACAAAAGGCGTCGGTAATGGCCCTTCTTTGCAGATAGACAAGATGCTGAGTGGAATCATCGGGTTGCATTTTGAGATCCTTCAAAAGCTCAACCATGATTTCTCAAAGCAATTACTGCACTGTCATTTTTTTTTTTTTGTTATATTGAGATTGGTAAAAAGAACGCAATTACTCCTGGCCTGACATTACCAACACTTCTTGTTGGTAATGTAAATTTTGACTTATGCCTGATAGATTCTTGCATACTGTTTGCCTAAATGCTTAACAAACCTTTCAGGGTTAAACTTGTGCTGACAACTCTCTCTTAGAAGACAGAATTTGCAGAACATTTCATGCTCTTTACACAAATTTAGGGTTTTTGAAACAAAGTAAAGTTAGTTAATTTCATAAAGAGCTCTCTTAAAGAGGTGCACCACAGATCCAAAGTCTAACTCATTGAACTGGAGTTGTACTTGGGTTGCTTGTTTTTAGCTGAAGCAGAAACTCTACTGCTTCATTATGATCTGTTAAAAAATTATGGGCACACATAGCATAAATTTAACATAAATGCAAAAATATTGGATCTTCCTAATGAAATAATCCTCCCAATAATCAAGAGTATTATGTGGTTTTCTTGTTATGAGCACCGTTTTCAATGCATTTCATTGGGATTTTATGTGGCAGACAAACACAGTGCCTAATTTTGAAGTGGAAAGGAAACAATGTATTGTTCAAAGCTCTGAAAAGACTTTTATTTTCACCATATCCAAAATTAGTGCTGTACTTTATGGAGTCATCCGTCATTTGAATTACAGATGTCTTTTGGAGGATGTCTCCAAAGCTTGGCAAACCTGGAGGCTGAAATGTTTGCTTATTTTTCTTAATAATAGCTTAAATTTAGTTAGATTGGATGGAGACCATATATTAACATCTGTATGGAGGTCAGATCCTGCCAGAACTGGTAATAAAAATAGGATTAAATATACAGCTTGATAAAGTGCCAAATATTTAATACATTCAAAATTAAAGAAATTGTTTAATTTTCAACATCATTAATTTACCATTGTCACAATTATTTAACTTTGCATTTTGTTTCCAATCTTATTGTTTTTGGTTTTCATTACTTTTCAAACTTTACATTTTTTTTTATTTAATAGTTTTTACTGTCGCATTTTTTCCCCCCAAGTTTTCATATTCTGTACTTATTTTTTTATTTTGCAATTTCATGCGAATTCTTTTTAGCACACACAACCTGGATCTTTCTGCTGTCCAATAACAGAGAAGCAGATTTTGAATTAATGCAGAAATCTGTCAAATGGTTTCTGGCCTACATAGCATTCACTCATACCAACTGATCACATCAAACCTTTCTGCTTGCTATCAAGCCTCCTTGTCAACTGTTCACTGTTTGGCTTAATGTGACAACATTTAACCGGATACTCATTAAAAACAAACAGGATTTTCTCTGGGTGCTCTTTACAAACTTCTCTAGTGGAAATCCATATTTCAAAACACATGAAGTACAACTAAGTGTGCTTTACTCTGGTTGTGGTCAAAAGTTACACACCGACAAGCTGCACTGCCTCCTAATTACTCCAACATGCTTATCACAGAATACAGTATGTCCTCTTGACACACCATGCTTCGCTATTTACTGATAGCTCCTAATTTAAAGCACGTTAGCTCAATGTTTTCCTTGAATCCAAAACTGTTGCAGCTTTAACCCAGGCAGTAATGCAATTACAATATTGTTTAAGGGGAAAGGAAAATGTCAATAACAACAATAAATACGGCACATGTGGTCTATCAGCCGCTTTAGGGGTTACTATTATTTTTGCAACAAAAGAGGTTGCAAGCCGGAGTGAAAACTGGATTATTAGTTGTTGTTTTTTTTGCTTGTACTGAAACACATTTGCTCTCTGAAGTGGTAAATTGGTTTTGTACATTTGTATATTTCTAATTGAAAATCTTTACTTTGTAATTCATACTATCCCATACTTATGACATTTTTTTTTTAAAATAAATCTTAATAGTTATTAAAAATTTTATCTGTTTTTAAATCAAATCCAAGCAAAAGACACAGACCTCTCTGGGTCAAAATGTGGAACATCAAAAACAAGTCTGCTTTTCCAGTCTTTAAAATGGGTGAGCAGCTGCTCTGTGTGTAGCAGTTGTTTGTTTCTACTGTTGCTGCGTGCTTGTTCAGGATGAGGTATTGTGAAAAATTAATCAGAAATTACAGAATGTAATCAAGATTAAATTGGACTATTTGAATAGTATTAGACTGAGTTGGGTTGATATAAAATGATTTTGGACTAATTTTTCTATTATTTTATGCAGTGGCAAAGTACACTTTAACTGAATTAATCTCTCTTTAGTTAAAAGGTATAAGCCCAGTTCACAGGCATTGTGCAGTTACTAATACATTTTCTTAATCATCTCATAAGTTTTTCACGATGAGGCTTTCATCATCCCTCTGTCTGAACAGAGTTAGTTTATTAATACATAAAGAAGACCTATGCTTTTGCTTGTTTTCCTATTATCTCTGTAGTAATGCTACTGTAGCCTTAGGATTAGGCTGCTGGAGGACAAACTGACCACTTCGTTCTCTGGTACCTTCTTTGCTTCTCTCCAAGTTTTGTAGCCTTTAAATCGACTCAGAGCTTCTCTGTTTAGCTGTTTCTCTCCTAGATAAAGCCACTACTGGAGCTACGACTGCCATTAAATCCTTAGTTTTCTTTAACGTAGAAAACATAGAAAGTACTCCTGGATCAATCGTTTTCTTTCCTTTTTTTATGTATGCTCTGTTTTCTCGAACTCTCCAGTCAGTCATGGTAAAGTCACTGGTATTGAACATGGTTCTGGTTCTGCTGGAGGTTTCTTCCCGTTAAAAGAGTTTTTTCTCTCCACTGTCGCTTCAGAATGAGGTATTGCTGTGAAGTCAATGAGTTGATGCAATCTGTTCGATTTCCTTAGACAGAAAATTTAACCAATTTGAATAATAAACTGAACTTGATGCACTGATTGGATTATTTTTTTTTGCATATATACATCAACTGAATTGAATTATGATCATTCTTCTGTCGCTGCACCATGTTTTGACTCCAGTTGTCACTCAGCCTCACGATAGATTATGTTGTATGTCGATATAATTGCTGACCCAACAGAACACATCCATCGAAGCAAACAATATATACGAGAACACTGGGCATTGTTTGCAGTAGTTGCCTTGACAGCTCATACCTCTGATTATTGTCAGATTGTGGTTTGGTTTGCTTTGCTTGGCTCCTGATAGCGCTAAGAAGATGATACAAGCTTCTCAAGTTCTGTGGATGTAAACACTCCACCGGTTGACATGAGCCGAGTCCTGTGGGATCAAAGTTCAGCTTACAGAGGCTGCCTTTCTGCCAGCTGCACCACTTTATAGTCTTTCAGCTGGACAAGCACTCTGATCCTTGAGTTGGCTCCAGAGTTACCCAACTTGTTCTGTATTCTCAAGAAAACAAGGTTGCTCTGTAATTGCTGTCATGATTGTAATCAGTGCACATCTTGACGGCTCGTTGTTTGAGATAAATGTTTGAAGTTAACTGCATGAACAGTGAAGGTTAATTGATCTAAATGAGTGCTAATCTATCAGTAATTAATGCTGCATAAATGAGTAAACTCTAAAATGGATGTTAGTACAAATTTATTTTAAAACCTTCAGACTTTTACGGAGCTTGTGAGCAGGAGATACCAGAAGTGTTTCTTTGTTCATTCACTCAAAATCTTGACCTTTAATTGAGAACATTGTGAGGTGCTGATGGCAACAATTCCAAATATGACCTTGTTATAGTAAATTTTTACCTTGAAAGCTCAGGTTGTTTTGAAAGTTACACATTTACCTTATGGGGATAGATGAAACAGTTATTAGAAATCTAATCACAGCAAGAAATGATTAGTAGTTTTATGAGGTCTAGTTTCTTGAATTCAGCTTCTTTTTGAAAGCCAGGCTGATTGCCCTTACAGGTGCCATAAAGGCTGAATGGACCAGTGGCTTTGTGCAATGACATGGTGGTTATTTCATGGCACTCCCCAATGGTAAATGACTCTGCTTCATCATTGTTCCATGCCATTGTGCAGCTTTTTATGAGTGCAGCTGCCACCTGTCCTCCATGCAGTGTTGTCCTGCATGGAAATAGCATATTTATACCACAAGAAAGGGAAGTGACAAGCATTTGACAAGCTATTTAAACCCCAGACTCACCCCAGAACAGATGGACTTGAGTTGGACTCTGTGTGGTGGTAGTAGTTTAGGTGTGTCACATTAGGGGTATGTCTTAAAGAAGTATGACGATAAGAGATTTCAGATTTCTTAGTGTTAATCCTCCGTTATTGCTGATGGCTGGCTTTTAATTTCTTGCTGGACAAGCTGGAGCCCTCATGAATCTCTCTGTACAGGCAGATTGTTCATGCATATTAAATGCTTAGTCAAAGCAGACATTTACAGAAAAGGGCAAGACATTTGTGTTAATCACTAATTGACATCACATTAGCTTTGTGCAGAACATAGCATCCAGACTGTCAATCACATTCCTGTCAATAGGATCAGAACTGAATATTGTTTGTTCCAAATACAATTCTTGACTAGTTGTTGTTTTTAAAAATGTTGAAATTGATCCATTCACTTACTAGTCTGTGGGATACCAGATACAGGGAGGAAAACCCATATAGCCATCTGTCAGATCCAAAGGCATTCCCATCCCAAAGATGAATTACAGTATGCAGTCCCTCCAGTAGGTTCAATGCCCATTCTAGGATGTTCTTCTAGTGATATAACTGAAGAACCTGAGGCATCCTGATCAAATGTTCAAACCTCTGCAGATGAATCCACTCAAAACTGAAGAGCAGTAGTTCTACTCTTAAATCCGTCCACATGACTGAGGTCTTACACTGTCTCTAGGATAGAGACTGCCCAGTGCCCACCCTACAAAGGAAACTCATTTCAGCCACTTTATCCAGGGTCTTGTTTTTGTGGTCATTGTCAATATCTCATGATCTTAGTCAGGACCAGTTAACTTAGAGCTAGACTTTTTGGCTCAGTTCTTTAATCACCATAATGAGCTGGAGAAGTTCTTGCATTTAGGCAGACAAGACCATAATCAATCCATATCCTACTCCATCACTCATAAACAAGACGCCATGATACCTGAACTCCTTTCTCATGAATAGTAGACTGACCCCTGCCCAGAGGAAATAATCCACCTTTTCCTTTTGAGAACCGTTTCTCCAGATCTAAATAAGCTGTTACTGTGTCTTCAAACAGTAACAGCTGTTTGAAGAGACAGTAGGTCATGGCTTGAAGACTCAGCCAAAGCCACCTGAAAAATCAATGCTTTTCCTCTAATGTTTTCAAACCCAGACATCTGTTTCTTCACTCTTACATCTTCAGATCCTGATAAACAGGATTAGTGACTTTGACTTGATTATGTAGTTGAACTGTGGAGATAGGTCTTACCTTTGTTATACAAGGACCAACTGCATCCCTAGCATCCCATACTATTGCAGTATCTTCCACAATTCTCTTCTCTGTACACAGTCATAAAGTCTCTTCTGGACAAACAATCTCCCATGACAGCATTCTACAATTTCTTGAAGATAAAGCTCTACTCCATTATTCCAAGGCACGGACAGAATCCACGTGGTTCCTCCTAAACCTGAGGTTCTACAGTCTGTCTGTTCATTCCTACATCCTGTAGTACCGTTCCATAGCTTCAGTCATCCAGCTGCAGTGAGCGTCAGCAGAGCGTCTTCGATCTCCTCTTTCAGGAGACAGATGTGTAGATCTGGCAGCTGGTAGTATGTTACATGTTACTTGCAGTGTCTCTCTGAATGATTCTGATACCACCATTCTGGCTTTAACACAAACCAATTGCACTCTCTTACTATTTTGTTGCCGTCAACAGAGGATTATATTGGATTCAGTGGTTTACTGGAACCTCATTTAGCAGCTGATTGGAAACATGTTACCTCCTGTGTTGATCTTTCCAAAGAGAAATTTACAAGCCAATATTCACCCAATAAAATTATCTTTGTAGTATTAACTTCTTTTTAAAAAAAAAATTCTGGTGTTTTTATGGGTTTAATCAGTGTTTTACTTTTATCCTGATGTTGCAGCTCAAACAATTTTTTTTTTTTCTTGTAAAAGTTGAGGAATTACTAATGGCTCAGAAGGCATGAAAGGACCCACCACTGTTTTACTATAGCATAATTAGTGGAAGCTATTGTCCAACTATGTGGAAACCATCATAGCATTACTGCAGAAGCTAACATCTATACTTGTATTTGATTTTTGGGAGTACAGCCAATCATCATTTGTTCACTTCAATGTCCTGAAAGTTCAGTGCTGCCTGTCTCTGGTGGTAAAATATTTAAAATGTTGTGTTGAAATGTTATGAAAACTGTCCAGTTCTTATCACAACACTGTGTATTCTCTGTTTTCATACCGAATGTCAGAAAAGTGCATGGTCAACAACAAGAGGTAGAAACATGCTCTTAAAAGTGGATAAAAAAGAGTGCAATCTTCAGCTTGAGTCAGGTTGACATTTCACGCTGCAGCAGCGCAGAGCTCTGTAGGGCTGTTTGCTTGTTTAGAAGACTGGACCAGTGAAATGACCCAAATTAAGCTGTTAGAAGAATAGCTTTCATGTGCCAAAGTGCCCCCAGTGGGTATGCATGAACAATGTGCGTGGACTGCTTTCAATCTGGGCACGGGAAAGTTTTCCAATAATTCATCTGGTCTGTTGGGCATGCTAGAGGCTCAGAAAGGCCTTCTTTTCATTGTTGTGTTGCAATGAAGTTTGTGCTGGCATATACTGTGAAACAAGAATATTTAAGCAGGCTGTTTACAGTGTAGACTATTTGCTTAGGAAACCTCCAATCACCGATGGCGATAATAAAGCAAAACTGTCAACAATTCCACATCTGTTCAATAAAAATCTCAGCAACATTCAAATATTTTTGTACTATATGTGCTGTAACTGCATATCCATAAAAGTATGAGAGAAAAGCAAAGTAAAATAGCTTATGGATTCCATACAGAGATGTGGTGTGGTGTTGATATTGTCAGAAACAACACGTGAATGTATTTTGACAAATGTCCTGGTTCTCCTTTGGTGACCTGTGGATGAAGTTAATTGTGATTTTAAACAATCACCATTGTTTAAGGGTTAGCAGAAGATTGAAGGTTTGTACTGTGATTATCAGCTATTTTAGTTAAAATCTGATTATGATGTTGTCTGGTCGCTATCTTGAATTGCTGGTCTGTGGTTAGTCAGAATACAGATTTAAATATCACGCAACCAATATTTGCAAGTATCAAGCACTTACTAACATTTTTGTGCAGTGTGATTGCTGCTGCAGTTGATGTCTGATAAATTGAACCGATTGTGCTGCAGCAACTGTCAAGGATCTTTGTGCAGCATACCAGCAGTTACTGTTATGCTGCACTGACAGTATAACTTTTAAATCCTGAAATCCTAAGATTGTGTCCGAAGTTGGTCCTCAATGGTTTAAGTTCTTTACTTGGTTCAACACACCTGAATCAAATAATGGTTCATTAGCAGACCTCTGCAGAGCATTGGCATGCTGAGAAGGTAGTCGGACCATCTGAATTGGCTGTTTTGAGCAGAGAAACATCTAAACTTGGCAGGACCCTTGAGGACTGGAGCTGGACATCATCCCCTACAGCCTCCAATGCTAGTCCTTGAGGGTCAGAGTCCTGCAACTTTTAGATGCTAGGTTAGTCCAACATACCTGAACCAAATGGTTGAATTGCCTCCTCTGTATGCAGTCAAGTCCCCCAGAGTCTTGCTAATAACCTCATCATTTAACTCAGGTGTGTTAAAGCAGAGAAACATCTAATGGTTGAAGGACTGGAGTCTGGTTATGTTAATACTTTGGGGAATTTAATTAAAAAATGTACTTCACATTGTAGAAACTGTGCAGATTTTAAAAACTTACCATGCTACCCTTTGTTAGCAGTAGTTTGCCCATTGGGCCCAGATAATTTGCCCATTTACTCAAACCCTGCATGTATGGATGAGAGCCTTAAATTATATTACCTTCAATTTGGATTAAGACTCCATAAAATCCAACAGGAGTAAGAAACCAACAAAACTGACGGTCCATGAATTGTTTACAGCTGCTGTAATTGCATGTGTTGTAAGAATTATTTTATTCAGGGTGAAATGGTTGTCAGTCATGTCCGCTTTGAAATTATGTTTCTGTAATTTGAAGTAACTTGGTGTTCTGTACATGGTTTGGTAGAGTAATAAGCTTCAAATGCTGACAGTGCATCAGCAGCGGAGCAACCTGGCCCCTCAGAGAGCCATCAAGCAGAAAATGATAATTAATTAATCATGGAGTGTGAGGCAAACTCAGTTCAATTAGACCATTAGTTATTCCTTCCCCTCGGCCTCCACTCTAGCCAAAGAGAGCATGCCTCTCTAATAAGGCTGGTTTTCCTCTGCAGCACTTGGTCACCGCGCTGCTGGCTGGTTGGATTCCTATAATTGGGGGTGGGAATCCTTAGTCAGATAACGATTCGATTCGATTACGATGCAGAGGGCTACGATGCAGTCATATCCTCCGGCAACACATTTTTATTCAAAAAACAAATTAAATACCTTAGACCAAGTTTTATAAATTACAGAATACGTAAAAGTAATAAAAACAGTACTACCAGCTCTAAAATACGACAGAAGGCATTAAGCTAAAGATTTCACTTTGTGTTGCTCTGGTCCAAGTGATGTTTGCTTGATGCAGGGTATGTTTTGTTTTGGCATGAAAAACATATTTTCTCCCACACCTACTCATGATTGGTAATAGGGATATTTACTCTTGAACAACTTTTTCTCCTAAAAAAAAAAGTTTAATAAGGACTTATCTATCGGTTCTACAAATAGCTGCCTGCTTTGTCCCGTGATTTCCACCACCTTTTCTTTTAGTGATATAATGGAGAATTTGCTTTAGGTTGAAAAAAATCCTATAAAGTCCTTGCTTTTTTTCCTTTTTCTTTTGTCCTTTCTTGAGGCTATCTTGTGAACACTGTTTATTTATCATCTTCCTCATAATTTGGCTCAGATGCATTTAATGAGGAGTGGTAGTTATGTTTTTGTTTGACCTTAATAATTGGCTGTATTATTAAAGCTCAACTAAATTTAAAGTTTATATTTGCGAGCCAACTGGTTAGTTAAAAGTTGCTTCTGGGCTTCAATTTCGGTTCCCACTACTTTCATAACTGGAAGTAATGTAGTTACTTGATTGTGGTCTAAAATGGCTGGAAAATATAATGCCTCCTTTTTAATAACAAAATAAAGTTTTTAAAGTGGCCTATTTAAAGTTTTCACTTAACTAAGATGCTGTGGCATGGCCTAAATAGGTACTTTCTGCCAAAAATCCCTCCTTTTCTAAAACTTTTTCGTCTTTTATAGAATATGACCACTGCCTACATGTTTGGCTACTTTCCTTGAATTTTAATAACTGGATGGCTTTAGTTTAAATAACATTTCCACATTTGAAACTTTTGGAAAAACGTGATCACAGTTACAGTAAGAAGACAGCACAGATCTACTTTCATTTTTAACTTCTGGCTTGACGTTCCCAGAAGACTGAGCTTTTTCTAATTTGCCACAGACCATCTCTCATCCATGCAGGTATGTATATATGGGTATTTTATAGGCTTGCGGTCTGGCAAGGACAGAGGAATTAGCCTTATCCTCATTCATTAACCTCATTTTTATTCTCCGGAGCTACAACGCTGTAGAACTATCTGTCACCACAGCACAAAATGATGAATTGGTAATCAGTTGAAAAGCTGTCAGGAAAGCCTCAGGAATGCAAACTTGATGCCCTTGAATTAACCGTTAGTAATCAGATCAGCATTTATTGTTGGTTCAGTTAGGCGTGTTTTATGATCCAGTGTTGTCACATATATAAGCAAGGAGACATCAGTGACGGTCCTTATTAGAGACAACGCTAAACCCTTCTACCCCCAAAGCTTATGATGTGTGTTGGTTGTGATTAATTTTTAATCATCCCTTTCAATAATTCATGCTTTCCTTATTGATAATGGAGTGCATACAGCTAATCAATATGTTTAGCTGCTGTGCATATTTTTTAAAAAAACTGCAAGATGTGGAAAAATGTTAAAGTTTCACCCCTTTTTGTAGGATTTCCATTACAGTTGAACTGAAACGTGCAACTTCAACATAAACAAATAAAGTAGCAATTTTTTTTTTTTTTTTTGCTCCAATGCCCAAGTTGACCACTGTGTGAAACACAAGAATCCTGAGGAGAAATCAATACAATGACAGCTGAGCTCCAGAAATTCCAGACTGTACCCTAATTACCAGGTCAGTGTGCACCAAGACTTTCTCTCTCTCATCTAATTGTGCTTAAAAGTTCAGAGACAGTGAGTGGTTGAATAGCAGAGTGCTTGGGAGGCCAGCCGATGGGTAATCTACCAACCTGTTGTTAATGGCTCATGTTTTAAACGTTAATGAGAGCTGGAGTTAAAAGCAGCATTAGCTAAACTCTAGGTGGACTCCAGCTATGTGGATTAACTTTTCATTACCTCCTCATTAGGTGAACCTAGGGATTAGAGAGACCTCTGTATGAAATGTAGCATGAAAATATCCAAATGGGTCTGCATAAAGTCAGTTTGCAGATGAGCAAAGTAAGTGATTGAGCTTTTAGCCTCTCGTTCTCATCGCCGAGAATCCCTCCGCAGTTTAGCTGACATCATTTGCTCCCTATTAGCCAATACGAAGACTTGCAGGAGCAGGGAGGCTACCGATTCCTGAGGAGATGACTTTGAAAACTAAAATAGGTCATTAAAAGTAGAGTAGGAAGGCCATTATAATTCTAACACTGAAGTTGCCATTTATTTGCATTACGAAGTCCCTGGTGTAGTAGTTAAATGTCACTTGCCAACTTTAATGAGAGTTAAGTTGTGGGAGTAAGCCCAGAGCTGATTAGTGTTTTTTGCAGCAGTTCCATTCAGTGGTTTAACCAAAGGAATCAGCTCCACACATTGATCGACCTGTGGATGGTAAAAGTGTCCAGCCCCGACCCCCTGGGGTCAAGCCCTGAGCTGTACCTCCAACTTTTATTTCTTTTGAATGCTAAAACAAAGGCACACCATTATGTAAAGGTATTTCAATTTACTCTGAGTGGTCTGCAATGCATCCTGGCAGCTAAAGATGTGATTAAAAAGGATGTGGTAGAGCAAGTCAGCCTGGACGACCTTTACCACCCGCCGTATATGTATCAAACGGTCTAACAGGAAAATATTCAGAAAGTCTTTAAGTTTCACTAAATTTGAGAATTGCAGGACTTATTGAGCATATGCAAACCTAAAAATAAAGAAATATTACAATAGTGGCTTTAAAATGCTGGTTTTGCTAATAAAAGTTTTGCTTTGTTTTCTAAAGCTCATTCTTATGAAACACAGTTTAAAATTACCAGCATGATTTCTTTAAATTAAAATACCCTTTTGAACATTTTCCTTTTTTTTCTTCCCCCTCTTTGCATGTATCCTCTTGTGTGCTTTTAGGACATGTGACAGACCAGCAAAAAGTAGTGCATAGCTGAAAGGAAAATGATGCAAGGTTTTTGAGCAAATAAAAAAAGTGATATGCGTTGGTATTCAACCCCCTTTAGTCCAGTATCCCTGAATCTTTGAAATACCCTAAAGAAGAGTCACAATAACCATTGATGGAAAGAAGATGGCCTGATGACTTGAGACCAAAGCTTAACTATTTAATCCAAATCAGAAATTCTGTGTGGTGAAGCTAGACGGCTATTAATGCTGCCCTTTCGGCATGTAAACTGGTCTACATGGTGACAACATGGTGACGATGGAGGAAGTGCTGATCGTTTTACATTCTCAGTATAAGAGTAGTAGAGAGAGATGGTGTGTGGTAAAACGCAACATGGATGATAATGATGTTCCACAATTTCTGTCATGGTTTTCACTCCTTTCGCTAATGCTATACTATGCCACACTGCCAATGATGATCAGTGGTATTGCTCGCAGCCTCCCTGATAAGGGACTAAAAATTAAGTCTGTCACAATAAGCAATAAATCAATTAATTGCATGATATTTTAAAATGAGCTCTAATATCCATTTGCATGATTGCTTTCTCTCTCTCTTTCTCTCTCTCACTTTTTTGTCAAAGACTGGATGACAAAACTCTTCAGTCTGGTGTAAACTCGCCCCCTTTTTTGGAGGGCAGTTTTGTTTACGTCAGTATCCATTTTATTTATTTCGCTTGTTTAGTTTATTTATTTTGGACATTTAAAATGTCCTCCTGTTCCATTGCTGGATGTTTGTTAGAAATTAAAGTTATTGATCCTTGAGAGGGTGTGCTGGCATTGTTATGCCATTTTCATTATATTAAAGCATAGTGGTGAAAATGTGATGCTGTTGAAGATGATGTTGGTTAAATACAGAGCAAATTAAGGGGGGGGACAAAACTTGAGGCTGCAAAACCCTCAACGCATGCAGTCAGAACTAAATTTCAATGGTTAGATTAAGTGGTAGAACAGACCAGTTAAAGTCCAGATCCCACTGGGAATTTGTAGCAAGGTCTTAAAAGTTCTGTTGCTGATGTAATAATCTGGCTGTGATTGAGTTTTTTGCAAAAAGTGAAATAGGCTGGTAGAGGTATGCGACAAAGAAGTTGCTGCAGAAGGTGGTTTGAAAAATGTACACTACATTTTTCAAATGTTTATATAATGCTTAAATATACATAAATATGTTAGTTTATGCTTGTAGCATGGAAAAACGGGTATAAGGTGTTGCATATATGGGTGACTTTTGTTTGTTGGTGAGCCGTGTGTTGCAGGACATCTTTGGTCCAGCTGGTTATGTGCAGTTGAGCTTTGTCCCATTTGGATCCACGGGGGCTAGAACTCGTTCTGAACCCGGTCTAATTGCATCAGGCCTAGTTTTATTTCAACATGTCACAGCTCTATGTGTCAACATGTTTATTCCCCCAGTAAATCCCAATGGATGCATACTTAGAACAAACACACAAAACACAGCAGTGCTCCGCGGATGTGCTGCACACTGAGTCTGTTTCTTATTATGCAAAGGGAAGGATGTTAGATTGTCGGTGAGCCAAACGATGGTAGTGTTTAAGACTATATCCGTTTCCACTGGTACATCAATTACTCTAGGATTTTGCTTAATGACCTACCATTTGTTATCGAGCATCATTTCATTTTAATTCATTCACCATATGGCTGCTGCATTTGTTTTCCTACTGAAGATGTCAAAATTATGAATTGTTGAGAAACTGGAAATGGAGAACCAACATTGTCTGGAAATATTTTTAATTTGATGCAGATGATCCGTTACAAATGGTACCAGGGAAATGTAACAAATCTTGTGTATCCATTTTTTTTAGTCTGAACAGGGCTGCAATTTTTTAATCGGTAATGATTGTGTAAGAGAAATAACTAGTCTTTTTGCCAGAACTATGTTTAACTCCTGGGCAAATTGACATGCTCCCCTGCAGAGAGCTTCTTTGTCTGTTCCCTTGACCTATGAGAAGAAAATGGAAGGCGTGAAAACATCTCAGAGAGGTGTGAATATAATCTGAATTAATGAGGGCACATCTTACGAGGGGAACAGTCTGCAGTGACTGTGGGTGAACTCGTATAATTTGGATAATTAAAGCAACTTACTTTGACATTTACCACACGTTTGTGAGATTCACGCCGAACGATAAGTGACACCGACGATGGCCTCTCTGATTATGGTTGGGATCAAATGATTGTTCTCGTTTGCATCTGCTCTGATACTCTGTTATTGACTAGCGGAGAGAGACACCAGTGTCATAAGGAGCATTTAAACCACCCATTATACTCAGTTGCTTGTTTCATCATATCCTCGTAGCTTGGGCTGTATTAATTAGACATTAGGCATAGTAATGTGTGCTATTATTTCACCTTCTCTCAGATTACCACTCATTTAACAACACTCTTAAGTAAAAAAAAATAGTTGCTTTGCCAATGTTGGCCCCTGACAAGTTCCCCTAACCATTCGCTCATTGCGATAGCACACATTCACTGACACCATTTTCCTTGATTTCCCTTGCTGGCCAATTAAGGAGCTGAACAAAGTAAGTTAGTTGTTGTCATCCCCCTGTTTTCTTTTCCACAGCAGAGTGAAACGAACACTGCTGAAGTTATGACACAAAATGACAGCAATTTTAAAAGCGATGCATGTCTGGGACGTTACGAAGCCACCAGCATCTCAATAAAAAATCTTTTCCAGTGCTTAACCAGCATAAAGTGTGGAGCACCATGCTTTCATATACAATGATGAAAACAGCAGATTCATAATTGAGTCCATTTTTTTTTTTTTTTTTTTTTTGGGTGGGGTGGGTTACATATACAAAGGAAGGTCTCCTGATGGTCTTGGGGCTGATATACCAAACTACCAATTATTGATCCTTCTAAATGTGGATGTTTATTACACTTGTAAATCCCCCTGGGTAATTAAATGAAATTGCCACGCTTATGATAGCTATTATCAGTTTCTTTGCCACAACGGTCAATCATTCTATTAAAAGCCTTGCAGGAACTCTGCATGCTACAGAGCCAGTGGCAGTGGAGCGCCTCAGGCCAGCAGAACTAATTAGAAAGTTGCCCAGTGGAATTCCTTCACCACCATCTCCAATCCGTCCAGCAGGTTTCCGCTTTTCATCCCAACATTCAACTTAATTTCAACATGGTGTATGTCTCTGTTTCTCTTAATTCCCCTACCTGCCTCTCCAGGGCCATCAATCACATCTAACTGATGCATACGCTTAAAAAAGAAAAACACACTTACCTATAAATTAACTGGAAGCAAGTTAGGACACATTTTAAAACCACTAAAGATTCTTTGTTCGTCGCTTCTGTTAAAAATAACTAAAATGATGTGTGAAGTTTGATATTTATTAGCAACACTAGTTGGCATTCTGCATCACATTGTATCAGATAGAATGAACTAAATATCCTTTATTATAAAAAGGAGGAACATTTCCGTGCAACAGCAGCAAAATGACTCACACAAGGAAAAACTATTAAAAATATACAAAAACAGATTAAGCATAAAAATGCTGTACAGTAAGGGTACATTTTCAACATAAATACTGTGTAGTTATAGCTGTAGACGGCAAAAAATGAGAACTTTAATGTTTTGCCTAAATGTCACTTAGGCAAAACATTGCTTTCATGGAGAGAACTGACTGATAGATGTTGAAGCCGGTAGTCTTCAGCAAGCAGATTTAATCAGAACAGGGCTATTAAGAGTAAAAAAACAGAAATGATTTAAAAACACAAAAAGGAATGAAAATAAATACTATATTTAGATGGTGTGACATGAGTTGTTTCCATCAGTGTCAAGACATCAGGCATCCTCTGGGGTTTGAGGATGGTTCTATATGCTGCCAAAGATGGATAATTGGCTATTTTGAGTAATTTTTATGAACAAAGCTCAGCTGCTGCAGCTCAACCTGAAGTAAATAACATACCTTGGGAATAGCCTCTGCTCAGGCAGCTTGCGTTTGTACATTTCTGTCTGGATGCATGTTTTCGTCTGCCAGATGTAAGGAATAGGCCTAACCCTGTTAGTTCAGATGGAGCTATTTTGATTTCATCTGATCTGAGCAACGTAAAAATGCAGATTAGTGGTACAACAATGACATGTGTTTTAGGAGATAAGTATTCATAAATTTTTAAAGTACCTTCAAATCCTTAGATTTCTCTGTAGGTATGATTACAAGAATTTCTTTGATTGCATAGATCTTATAACATTTTAAAAGCTACTATTAAAGTTTTGAGAACATTTCTGATTTAAGTGTGCATTTTCTTTTTGAAAAGGTTGATAAAGGTTAGTACGTTTATTTAACCAGCATCCATTTCTTTCAAGGTTGCTGACGTTAAATAATAGCCACATATGGTTTTAATCAGATGAAACCAGTCTGCCTCGAATCATATTTTTGTTAGGGTTTCCAAAATTATTTCTGTGTGAATGTGTAACTACTTTCCTCAAAAGTAGGTTTATCCTTAAAAATTGTGTCTTGGGTCGAATGTTTAAATGTTTACGATGTCCTCGGTCTCATTGCCAATTTGGTAGACCTAAGCTTTAACTTAATGGTGAGCCTCTTAATATTTCTGGCGTCATTTTTCTTCATGACGCCATCTTTTTTGTGCTGTCCTGCAGCAGAGCACCCTCAATGGCTCACTCTGTCTTGCAGCTTTCCCTCTTTTTATTCCTTCCCTCTTTTAATACATGTTAACTTATGAATTTGAAAATAATAAACAAAACGATGAAAAATTTTCAGTTATTTTAACTTTTAAGAAATTTTAATTGTAGCTAACACTGAAGAGGTAATGTTTAATTTGACTTAATTTGAGAAGTCAAACAATGAAAGAAATGTAAGATAGTCCGAAAGTTTTTCATTTACGTCATGACTTTCAATTGACCATTCAAAAAAGTTCTTGTCTCTTTGAGCCTTGGAAAGTAAAGTGCAAAATGCAGCACATAGTCATTACAGTCAATGGAGTAGGCCTTTGTGATTGTTACATAAGCTAATTATTATTTCAATGAGTAATTAATGAATAATTAAGCTGATTGAATTGATGAAAGTGCAAGAGACAACACTGATTTTGAAGAGCAGGCCACGATGACGGAGTAATTATCCTCACATACGAGCAGATTCCCCTCGGTGTTCTTCTTCTGCAACAGCCCTGCATGCGAAACAGAAACCACATGAACATCTGTTATCACAGCTGCTTTAATCATCGAGATCTTTGTATGATATGATCCACACAGGATCGGGGTCTAAAGGGTTGTCTTGTTCTCTGATCTCGCCTTTCCAAAGTTTCCTTCCTGTGAAACCATTATCTCCTGCAATGACGGCCACGATTGTAGTCCTAACAATGATCTCTTTGTTATTTTGTGAAACTGTGGGAAGTAGCAAATATGTAAATCAAGTAATGATAAAACAGCAGAGCCATCAAAAGGCACTCTCTTAGACATAAGAAACAGTTGGTTTGCTCTGGTTTAATGAGATTTTTTTGTGCCTGTGTGGGTTCGTCCCAATCTTTAGTGTTTTATTTTAGACATTTAGATCCTTTAATACTTTCTCTTCTCTTTTTGAGTACTTTGACTAACAGAAAATTACTTGAGCAAACTGACATTTAATTTAGACATCTGCTGGGTTTGAGTTTTATACACAACCACCAGCTTACTAAGCTTTATAATTGGTATCATTTTGACATGAGGCATATGTTATTTCCGAAATCAGGAGATTAATCTTATTCTTAAGCAGCTTATTCCTAACACATGTAGGGACATTATAACTCATTTATTTCTATAATGACTCTTCTTTAGGATTTAAGAAAACCTTGACATAGTACTTCTGCTTTTGTGAGGATAAATTAGGTGGTTGAAAGCTACATGAAGAAATACGGTGGACAATTAAGTTAGATGATATTTACCTTGGACCTGACGTGTGACACCAAAACATAGACAACAAAGTGAGTTTCATAAGGCCATATGAGTTTGAACCAAACTCGTCAGAGAATGCTACCGAACCAAACCAGACATTGCTTTTTTACCTTTCAGGAATTTTTCCCAAAGTAAAACTGAATGACAGGCATTTGAAAGAAAGTTGTACACAATTTGACTCTTTATAAACATTTGCATTATGTCCGACTGACATTTCACCTCTTACTCATAGAGACCAATGACCAAATTCTGTCATGTTTTCTATGCTGGCATTGAACTGGTGTTCTAAGTCACACTGTTCTTTGCAATAAAGTTGACAAGAAATCTGAGCCGTAAGATTTCAAACTGTTTTCAGTCCATCTCTATAAGATGATATTTCACAATATTTGTGGCCCTGAACTTTTTTTTTGTCTGATTTTGTTTTGAGAGCCCATCTACTCTAGTTATGTTTGGCTGGATGCCATATGTTTGGTTTCATCCTGTTTGGTCAGAGAGAAAATGGGATTTGGTCTCAGTTTGTCAGGTTTGTTATAATGTTTGGCTGATTATTATGCAGTTTGGTTTAAATTTGTTTGGTTTGATCTTGTAAGTTTGGTAAGAACCTAAATTTGAAATGCTTGACAGAATTGCCATTTATGGTGTAATATTAACTTTTTATGACGGTTTCCTTTAATATATCGACCTCAAAATGCCTTCCTTGGTTGTACCTATGAAATGATTAATTGAATAAGTCACGATTAATCAATTATAGAAATAATAAACTATTTTATTAGTCCATTAACTGTAACCTGGAACATACAAACTTCAAATGGCCATTTGCTGCAAGAACAACACTGTACAAAATATATATTTTGCTTTGAAAACGAAAAAAAAAATTCTTTGTCTGTAAATATGTTCCACCCAGAACAACTCAAGTGGCATTTTAGCGTAACAAAAAAAAAAATATAGATAAAATAAATCTTTTATCAAGCACTTTTTGCTACCCATTTATTGATATAAAAAATAATCAATAAATTGGTACATAGTATGTTTTCTTATCTGCAGATGTATTTTTTGGTATAAATAATCAGGGAGACACTAATTATTATTATTATTAATCCCAGAAGGAAATTCACATTCAAGTATAACCAATGTTACTGAATGTTATTGAATTTCAAAGAATAACATTTTTATTTTCTTGTTCAAAAAATTTATTCAATCATTTGCTTATTTGCATATTTTAAAGTATTTCTAATCATGTAAAAAAAAAAAAAGGCTTAAATGACTGAATAAATGACTGCCAGTTTTTTATCCAATTAATTGGTTAATTGTTGGAATAATCAATAGAATAATCTGTTATATTAATGTTTGGTTGCAGCCCCATTTTGTTGCACTCATTCTTGTCCACTTCATGTCCTTACTGACCACAAATTCCTCCATCTTTTAATTTTGGGAAAAACCTGTGTGTCTGTGCCTGGAGCTCCTCCAAGGGGAGCCATCCAGGGAAAAACTGCACCAGGTGCTGGAGTCACTTCTCATTTAGGCTTTTATTGACGTGAGGGAAAAGCTCGCTTTGATTTGAATCAAGGGGCATTCTGACTGGTTAGAGATGTCTATTTTCTAAGTTCAGCCAAAAAACTCCTGCAGATGACCATCAAATTCTTCATTTTTATCCTTGAAACGTACATTTGGGTAATAAACTCTTGACGTTAGTGGAGGTTCGGGTCAGAGACTGTTCTGTCACATAAAAATGTTGCTCCATTCCTCGCAGACATGAGCCGACTAGATCAGTATGTTGATTCTGAGAGAAAATAGAGAACAACAAATTAATTAAAACCAAACATATGACGCACTGCACCATCACGAGGGAATGAAGAGTTCCAGGTTTGCGACTGACTTAATGAAATTTGGGAAAATAAAACGAGTGCAATTAAAAACATTGGACGTCGGTGTACGAGTCAGATGGCATGTAAAAATTTAATTATGGGATATTTTTCATTGATTATTATTTTTACATAGTACTGCAATTTCCCTAAATATAAATTAAAATTGTTCTTTTCCTTCCTCTGCAAGCCTTTCAAGGTGATGCCATTATGCTAATTACAACTGTTAAAATATAAATGAGAATAAGACAATTAAAGACGAAGACAGTCAAGCAGCAAAATAGACAATTTGTCTGAGCCCTCTGACATCATTATATAGGTTATTGTCGCAGTAAAGCGGTAGCCTCTCATTAGGCGTCTGTACTGCATTTTACGTCATGAGAAATTAATCCTAGTTTTTTTAGTCTGATATGTACCATCTTATGCCTACATTCCCACATACTCCTTTTAATGCTGTAGGTTAATGTGTACAATATTTAGTGTATTTAGTAAAATTGACAATAAAAGACATGAAAGTAATTTAAAATTATTAGTAAAGAGAACATAGTCCAGAGTTTTTTTGTTTTTTTTTTAAATCACAGGATTAATTCATAAAAATAACTTTTAGATGGCAACATCAAAACATTTTCCACTCCTGATAAGTGCTCACATTTCAGAGACTTTCACAAAGATGAAACATTACCTCTCATTTTCCACCAGGGGAGGAAATCACAGTTCAGTATGTGTTCATTAAGAGTGTAATGAAGCTAAACTAGCTTATTGCTTATGGACAGTGCGTAATGTAAGGTAAACATTTTGTTATATGTACTTTTTTTTTTCTTTCCCTGCCATATAGGATTGGGTGAGGAGCCATATTATTTCTGAACAACAGACTCAAATCATCATATACAGTGCTGAAGCTTTTTTTTTTATATAAAACATACATTTACAAAACACATATTGCTTTATATATGTTTTGAACATAAAACAATTACTCATTGTTTTGTATGTGAACAAAACAATGCAAGACATGACAAACGGTATGGAGTTCACAAGAATAGGATGAGATTTTAGCATTTTCCTCTTTATTTTTATTAATACAGAAATGATGCTTGATAAATTCTCACAGAAAAAGTATTAAAAAATCTGCTA
The DNA here is from genome assembly GCA_903067095.1 of Girardinus metallicus. NCBI lineage: Eukaryota > Metazoa > Chordata > Actinopteri > Cyprinodontiformes > Poeciliidae > Girardinus > Girardinus metallicus. The sequence goes on along the minus strand of CAEGAE010070097.1, from coordinate 28,643 downwards.
AGAGTAGAATTATTCAGTCCAGACTCACCTAAGTTCAGACATTGCTGGTTTAATTTTAATGCAGTATAACATTAGTATAGCATTTAAATTCACCATTTTTTTTTGTTTTTATAAATACAATAAAACTTCATGAATCTCAAACTGTATTTCAGAGCAGGTCAGTGTAATGTAGTCAAAACAATCAATTTGTAAACTAATGCTAACTTTAGCATCGTTGCGGCTATCACTTTTCCAGTTGAGGTCTTCTCTGTGCTAAAAATCATTCCTAATTGATATTTCAGTTTCATTCTTGTTGCAGCGCTCATGCAGTTTTAGGATGTGTCCAAACTCAGGGGCTGCGTTCTGCATACTTCGAAGGACCAGGCCTGCCCACCTATCTCATACCTGTAGTGATGAGTTAGCGAAGGTCATTGAAAACGAGTCCATACCTGGACTCGTTTTCTGTTCTTCTTTTGAAGATTTTCACAGTTTTCAAGAGCGTTTTATTTTTGCAGAACCCAGTTTGGGTCAATGCTGCTTCACTGATGTCCCTTCATGTGGTTCTGACATCAGAACTGGCTCAAAAAGTTCAAGGTGCCCAGGTCCTGCAGGTGCAGAACAGGTTCATAAGACCTTGTGCTCCTTGCAGTTACTGAGTTTTACCTTGAACTTCTCTGTTCGCCAAAGTATCTTTGAGTCAAATATGAAACTCTCCAAGATTTTTGGTCGATGCAGAGCAAAGCAGAGGAAAATGTCCACAAATTTAAGAGCAAATCTCCATCTATCCATCTATTTGGTGCAAAAAAATCCCTTTTTGCAGTACAAATTTCAACGAAAGTTTTGAGATTTCACTAGAGTTTCCCACAAACCTCAACCTGGAGAGTGTACAGTTTTTTAACCAGGACTGAAATGCGGAGTTTGACTGAAAATTGTAATTCTTGCTGCTTCTATGCTTAGCATGGGCTGCAACTGCAGAAGGTGCTACTGGCACTGAGACATGACCTGTATGATAGATTGTGTGTCCATCGAACTCTCACCTTTTTGCCCTCTCCTCCTCCACTTAGGAAGGAAACAGCCAGCACCAGTTGCACAGGAGTCCATAAAGAAAACATGGCTGAAATATCCTAGAAACCAGCCTCACCCATTTTCTTTATTGTCCTGCGTCAAGGGAAGCAGCTTTTCTGGAACTCCTCTCGGCCATATTATGACAGCTAATTAAGAGGATGACGAGTGCTACTTTGCTCTGATGTGATTTTAAAAGATTAAAGATGAGAGATGAGATTACGTTTCTATTAATATAATTTTATTTGCACATGTTCCACACCTCACTCGTTTCATGCCTGAGACTTACTGAAAGAAGGAGGCCAACCACAAATCTGGGCTAAGGGGTAGCTGGTTCTCCTTCAAAAAATGTAATACCTTAAGATAATTATTAAACCTTTACATGTAAAGAAATCAAATTACAATATTTATTTCTCCCTATATAAGATGACTTTTAAGTCACAAGACATGACTTAAAAATGTATAGCATGTAATTTTTTTACAAGGTGTATTTTTTTCTGATTAATTGATCTGTAATAACTTCATATTGCACAGTTTCACACGCAGGCTATTAAACAAAATGAAATGGATTATAACTAATTTATAGAGGATGTATAAAATCAATCATACATATTCTGACAGGTAATTTATTTACATACATTATACATACATAGAGGTGGTGTGGGAAATAGGCTGCAATGTGAAAGTATGAAATAAAATGGATCTTTTGTGACAAATCTCAAACGTTACATCTGCATTCTGTGCAGCTAAAGAGCCCAAGTTGAACTATAATTTTTAAGTATTTAACATGTAGGTTTTAACATTACTTCAGCAATTAAATTCCAAAACCGAAACTTGTACTCACTATGGTATGTTTAAAGTGTTTTATTTATTTCTGAAAATGGGAAACCTAAACTTACGAGGTTGACTTTGGTTCAGAAATGTGACGCCTGTAAACCTGCATTATGAGGCTCCTGAAGTCACATTTTAATAAAGGATCAGTTTAATTCACCCTTCTACATTAAATGTCTGTACATTTTAACAGTAGATTATCAGTAGAGATGGCTTAAAATAAAATAAAACTGTTTGACACACAAAGCAATAGGTGATGAAAGATTTGCAGTAGAGTGTAAATTTAGAAAATTGTGTTATTGATGAAAATAAACAATAAATTAACTGCCGGGTAAAATAGTCAATGTTGACAAATTAAAAAATGTATATCAGTAAGAAGCAGTGTAATCTATATTTAAAAATTAAACTTGACTTAAGAGGTATTAAGAACAGATTTTTGCATTATAGCATTCCATGTAGTTTATTTTTGCTTGTTTCCATTAAGCACTAATTGGTTGCTTTGTTTTAAAGAGCACTCTTACTTCTGGTCTTCACTGAACTGTGGCATAAATATGAGCTAAACCTTGAAATATTCGGATTATATTGGCACACATCTCCATGGAAGAGAGAACATTACTGTTTAAGGAGAATCATATGAAAAACAAATCAAGTTAACATGAAACACAGCCTCTGTTTAGCTCTGTGATGAGGTGAAAATATGTTCTTGTATGAGTTCATATGAGCATTATTTGTTTCTACACAGCTCATTGATGTGTGGGAAGTCAAAACTTGTATATGAAACACTTTGTAATTGTGAGGAATTTTCTTTCATAATTATGTAGCACCTGGAGCGTTGTTCTAAATCTTGTATACTTTTATTATTTTTCTTTTTCAATGAGTTTTTACTTCATAACTCGAATAAAAAAGAAGTTTATATAGGTTTATAAAGTTCATTTTTGAAGCAGACGTTACGGCAGTTGGTGCAGCAGGATAGAGATTTCTATTCATGTTTGCCTTCATATTGTATTTCTAATTTTAGGCTTAATATAAAAGATATTTACCATTTTTACCTCACATACTGAAGAAATTTGTGGAAACAATGTTAAACCTTCAGGAGCTATTGTGCTCCAAATTTTTCTTAAAAATGTACTCCATAAATAAATTACCTGTCAGAATATCGGAAAATATGTTTATATTTGAAGTGACTAATTATATATCTGTTGGTAATTAATTACTCTAATAATAAATGCATGTGTTTTCAGTTTCACTTCTGCTATCTTTTCTGTTAGTGTCAAAATAACATTTTATAGCTTTAGATTACATAATAGAGTATTATTTACCACAACCATGTTGCAGGATTGATGGATTGACTGAAAATGTCCCGAATATTGAGGCAGATTCCTTGCAATTAAATTTTGACTTTAAAGTTTGTGTATTAGTCAAAAATTAAGATGACTATTGTCATTTTAGTTTAATAATAAAGCCATTATTGAACAATTGAGATGTTTATAAAACTATGATTCGTATGATGTACATTTCTCAGGAATTGTGAAGTCTTTCCTGCACTGCTGCTTATACATGACAATATTTACTATGCACATGCTGCTTTGCAAGATGCTTATATATAGTGGTGTGGATGTTTATTTTATTGCTCTCTATGAAAAGTTTAACCTACATAATCCTTCCTTTATGCAGGAAAAAAATCTCTTGAGACTCCGTTGTCTTATTTTTGAGAGATTTGCTACATTTAATAAAAACAGTAAAACAATCGCTGTGTCAGACTTGTTGGCTTCCTTAAAGTTGTTTCACACTGTGGGGCAAATGAAATAAATATTTTAAATATATAACTTTTAAAAATTAGAAAAAAAATTGTCAGTATGGTTTAGCACAGAGTCAAAGCTTTGAACATATTATGAAACTACATTTTGAGCACAAAATAAGTGCTTATAGAATGGTATTTAATTTTCAACTGTTTGCCATTAAAAATCTGAAAACTGTGGCATCCGTTTGTATTCAGAGGTCTTAATTGAATATCCTAAATGAAATTCCAGGAAACCAGCGGCCTCAAAAGACATACTTATGCATGAAAATGGTGTAGTCAAAGTCCAGACCTAAATTGAGAGCTATAAAGTTGATCACTGATGCTCCCTATCCAGTCTAGCAGAGTTTATGCATTATGAAAAGAAAAGGAGATTTTTAGTTTTAACGTCAGACCATTAATCAGTTTCCTTTAACTTCATAATTATGAATATCGTTTAGTTGGTTTGCCACAGAAATAAATTCCTAATTAAACAGATTGAAATTTGTAGTTAAGTTAAAACAGCATGAATACTTCTGAAAAGTGCTATCTGACTTCTGTTTTTGTGCCCCTTGTTTGGTCCTGTTACATTACAGGAAGTTTGTCACGGTTTCTTTCTCTTCCATATGTCAAACTCTACTAGTTGTAAGCTCAGATGTGGAGGACACACTGCCAGCCAGACTCCCAATGTTTCTTTCACACAATGGTCTGGGTATGTATTTCTTTTTTTAACGTCAACAGTTATTTGCTTGGTGTGATTTTTTTTTTTTACAAGGTGCACCGACAAACATAAACGGCAAAATAACAGCCTCAGTTACTGTGTACATCAGGATTTGGGTCTGAGGTAAACTTTGAAAGTCACTTTGAGCGAAGGCTACCTCCAAATGTTATTTGAGGCTTGGCAGCAGAGTTCCCTGACAGGTTGTGCCCCCGCTGCCCTAGTTGCTGCTTGGCCCTCTTTGCTCTGTATGTGGAAAGCGCCGCTCAGTACTGGCATGCCTGCAGAGAGGCGGTGTGAGGGGATGGTGTTTGTGGTTCTATGTGTTGCAGGTTGGGCTGACTTGGCAAACAACCCAGTAGATGACACTGAGGGTTTACTAAGACAGTTCCCTTCATCCTTGATGTCAGAAACTCTTTCGGAGATAAACTTTTTTTCATTTCTTTTCTGATTGAGTTGTTACAAAAATAGTTTTTCAACCTTTGATGGACATTTGTTGCCATTTAACCTTGAAGGACATAGTGTACTAATATAACAAAGTCTCATTTTCAAGCAAGAAGATAAGTAAAAATTTTTACTCTTCAATTTTTTTTAACCCTATTTTTCACTCTACTATTGGTTAGAAAATTTGCATATAAGTTGATCGTTACAGTGTGTAGTTTTTGTGCAAAATGTTTTACATTATATGAAAATTTTATGAACCTTACAAAAAATAAACAAGTTACTCCCACAAAACCATGTTTCATGTTGTTCTGTGTTTGGATCTTGCAGAATAAAACCAGGTCCTAAAACATAAACACCTTGATATCATCATACATCATTTCCTGTTCCTTTTGAAGCCATTCTGTAACTTTCTAGCCAACTGAGCTACAAGTATAAGCCTGAAACTTTGTTTGCTTGAATTAAAGAGCTGTCATTTCATGGGGAGGGAGGCAGGTGGAGGGTGCAGCTTTATAGTCTTCTTCTGACACATAAAATTCCCACCTATGTGTTTGTCATGTGTGGGCATTTGTTGACAAGTGAGCATGGAAGGCAGCGGGATGCAGGAGACAATGACGCATGTTTTTCTTATCCTTACATTTGCCCTGCAGCCGAGATATATTTAAAGAAAAAGCTTTTGTATTTGTTTTCAATAGGCTGCATATAACTTTGGAACATTGCACTGTACTTATTGTTTAAACAGCGAGCCTCTGGAGTAAAGAGTAGAAGATATACCTATAGAGTCAGAGTATTAAAGATTAATAAGTCTCAGCTTTATGTAGTGATGCCTCTGAGAATGTTGACTAGAAGACTAGAAAGACTCAAAGTACACTTTTCAACATTTATGTACATATCACAATAGGTTGATAAAGTATTCACACCCCCTGAACATTTCCATATTCACAACCTGATGTGCCTTTTATTGGGGTTTTGTGCGGTAAACCGACACAAAGCAGCACACAATTGTGAAACGGAAAGAAAACTGTGCAAAGTTCCCACAAATAAACATCTAAAAAATATGCCATCTGTTTTTATTTAGCCAACCTGAGTGAGTGCTTTGTTTTTGTAAAATTTTTTCTGTTTTTATTTGCTAAATGGCTCAAGCTCAGTCAGATTGGGTGAAGAATATCTGTGAATATCTGCCTTCTAAACTCGCCACATGTTCTCAGTTGGCTGGACTTTGACTGGGCCAAGTCGAAGCTCAGGTTGTGTGTTTTGGTTTGTTTGCTGTGCTGTGCTGTCTCCAGTATTTCGCATTTCCTAACAGGGGCCTCAAAGTACTTTTCCTTTAGGACCAGTGTCCTGCAGACACAACTGAATCAAATACTTCAGGGATGCTTCATGGGAATTGGAAAACCCATTAACTCATTCCCTCACTATGAAAGCATGTGCTAAAACTAAAATGGCAGTTCACCCCGTTTCAGTTCTGTTGGACCAGAGATGCACCAAAGGGTGATAGTTCAGTCGACTCAGTTTGATTGGGGACCAAAGTTGCAACATTAGTTGCATTTTCACAATGAATACAGAAACTAATTTCAAAGCTAGTGAATTTATTAATTCCGTGACTTCAGAAATCAGTTTAGCTGTTCTGCATTTTTCGTTGGGTTTTCCTTTCATTTCCCAATTATGTTACTTTCTGGCGTTCGTGCACATAAATTCCTAAATAAGTTGGTAATTGGATATATTTTGCTTGTTGCTGTATTATCGCCTAACCCAGGAGATTTCCACTGGATAAAACCAATGTGAACAAAAATCCATATTACTGACATCTAGTTCTGGCTGATAAATCGATGCATACTTTAAAAAGACTGACTACTTCTCCCTGAAGAATTTAGTCCATGCCGAGTCGCTTGCAGTCTTAGAGTGAGCACCTGCTGGGCCTGTCTCTGGGTCTGGATGTGACCCCCGTCAAGAGTCTGAGGAGATTAATTTTCTCTGCCTGTTTTCTTAGATAAAAGTTTCGACAGAATTAGAAACGGAAGACACCGGGAGCGGATCTTAAAATGATATACAATCCAAAGGGATTAAATAAAACAGCACATTTCTCACTTCCTTCATATGCCCTTTGTTTCAAGCTGATATCTTTTTAAGGAAAATGGACTGTCCGCCTTGTTAGAATGTATGAAGTCGTTCGCAAGATTATCCAGTGAACACTTTTGATGGAAAATGAAGCTGGGGACTTTATGCAGCGGTAATCAGGCCCCCCAAAAAAGCCCTCTGAGTAATTTATCCTCCCAAGTAATTTCAGTATTTATGGGATTCACCTTCAAAATGTAATGTGGCATGCAGGTAGAAAAAACATAGGAAATGAGAAACCCGCTGAGGATGACAGTAACGGAACGGCAGAGAGAGAGAGAAAGGAGGAGAGGAAAAAAACGGAAGTGGGAGTCATAAAGTAAGTAATTTCTGCAGCCTGCCACCCAGACAGGTCTCCCATGACCTCCAGCTCCACTGCCCTTCACATCTGACATAGTCGGGAGGACAAGCTGGAAATATGAGGCTGCCTCGGCATCTTCCATATTTGAATGCACTTATTATGTCTCTGTCTGGATAAGAGCATCTGTTAAATGACTGAATAGTAAATTGTGTGCTGAGGACAGCGGAGAAGCAGGGCAGATAAAGGAGCTTTGTCTTAGTTACATTTCAGCAGGTAGCAGCATGGCTTAGACTGCCAACAGGTTTTGCTACTGTGCAGGCCTAATGGTGGATGACTGAGGGGAGGAGAGGGAGTCGCTGGGAGAGGAGATGCGATTTTCCACTTGTCCAAGCAGTTTTCTGTGAAATCACATGAGTTGCCTCCCACTTTTTCCTTTTTTTTTTTTTTTTTTCCAGGAAGTGTGGTGCCTCCAGTCTGAAATTAGCATCATCTGTCAAATGCCAGAAAATAATCAGAAGAGAGAAATTGCATGTTTTTGACAGTAAAGGATACAGTCATGCATTGTTTATCTGATTATTCTGAATTTAAATTTTTATTCAATTATCAGCTGACATGGACTGGAATGGATGGCTTTGTTGACTGTATAGAAAGCTGAAAACGGAACATGGGTAAAATGTTTAAAATGTTTAAAAATTTTCAAGAGTACCTGGAGGAAGTACCAACATGCCAGATGTGAAGGCAGATTTACAAAACGGTAAATATCAGGGCTGTTCTTCCCTCCATCCGGGACTGGTACGAGTTTTGGGTCAGTGCAGCTAACATCTCTGCAGACCCCACACATCCTGGACACAAACTGCTTTGTTTTAGCTTTTACCTACAGTTCAGCGCTAAAGAGAGCGTCCTGCTACAGCTAGCCACCACAGAAAGAATTTCTTTCTCCAAACTGTTAATCTGATGAACTCCTAACCGTCAGATAGCCCAGATCTACTCATAATTTAAGGTTTGGATTCAATAATAATTTGAATCACCACATTCGACTTTTTAAAACCTTACCAATTTATTAGGAAATGAAGGAAACATCTGTGATTTAGTTCAGAGTATTTCATTTACATTTCATTAGATGTATTGCTGACGGACTTTACGAAAACACAACATTGGGATATTTTTAATAAACATTGTGATTATTCCATATTTTTCTCACCTCAACATGCTCACAACTCTCATTGCAGCTTCATGATCTCGGCTTCTGCGATCTACAAGTGTGGACGTGAAGTGGAAATCCATCCGACTCAATCAATCAAGTTTATTTGTGCAGCACATTTCAACAACAAGGCAGTTCAAAGTGCTTTAGATCGCAAAAACATAAAAATACAAGGTCGCAAAAGACACCATACAGTCAATTGATGAGTACCATCACCATGAAATATGCTGGTCAACTCACCAAATACTTTATCGGCATGCCAAACTTTAATGCATGATACCTGCAATATTATGGTCTACCAAATATTATATCCAGAGTGACATTTAGATGCCTCTTTTTAAACCCTGCAATATTCAAAAACAAGTCAACGCATGATTTTGCATAAGAAGCATTAATGTGTGAATCTTTGTTACCGCGCACCCGCTGATCTAGATACAGACTAGTAGATGAGATGCTTGCACATTTGTAGCAAGGAGGAAAGTTCTTCCTGTTTTTTTTTTTTTTGTACTTGCTAGGATTGTGTATTAGTGCTTGAAAACCATCCAGAGCCGTTTTCTTGCAGCTGATCAGAATTCTTGGCTCGACTTTCTCTTCCTTCAAATCTTCTATTTAAGGATTGCACTCCCTCCGAGCTATTGTACCAGTGCCACTGCGCTAATCAATCACAGGCCACGCTGCGTGCGGCACCGAGCGTGTGTGTGCATGCATCCATGCACATTCTTAAAGGGGTGTTTAGCTAATGCTATTCAAATGATTATGAGTCCTTAAACATCAAGCCTACTGCCAAATTGCCCTTGACACAGAAATATGTTGTTAGCTAAGATAATGTGGTGCCCATTATTTTAGGCTGTAGTGCTCTGCCAGAATGCAGGATTATTTGTTCCTTGCAGGGCGGCGGCAGCTGCACACTCAGAGATACACAGAACAAGGAACAGAGAGCATCTCCACCATTATGTTTCCAGTTATGGCGACAAGAGGGAAAGTTGTAGGTTATACCTTTGACCGAACGAAAATGTCTCTTTGCCTCCTAGCATAGGTGGTGTTTAGAAAAGCAATATTTTTACGCTATAAAACAGTATCTTCTGGTAATTTGGATTAAATAACTCTGTGAAGTTATTACATTACATTCTAGCTATTATGTAAAGATTAGTTTGTTCTGTGCTTTCATCCTGCATATATCTGATAGCCTTTCTATATAAATATAAATTTCTGCTCTGTCCAGCTGCCCCTTGCTGGATGTCATGTATTTTCAGATCAAAAACCTGACAGATTTTGGTGCATGGAAGATCTGAAGTTTCTGAAAGCCGATGCTTGGGTAGAAGGAAACTGGACTTCTTCTTGTTTCTTGAAAAGGCTTCTTCAGTTATGAACGTTGTTGAAATGGTGTGTCCAAATTCAGGGAAGGAACCAACCTAACCCAAAGACCGGAAGTGAGCAGCTATGAAATTAGAGGGTCTAGCCTTCGAATTTATTCCTACCCTTATCTCACCATATTTTCCGTCTCATAGCAACAGTGAGGACACTAAACATAAGATGGTAAAAATGGAGCTAGACATCTTGCTGAGCTTTATTATTCATTTAATCTTTAATTAAATAGAATGTGGTTCAAATGCCAGAAAAACACTACATCCTCCTTTTTTTGCTTTTACAAAATGAATAAAACATTTCAGAAATATGAAGCTGCATTTCAGGGCAGATCAGTCGAATGTAGTCAAAATTTGTGAACTAATGCTAACTTTAGCACCATGAGCGGCTAACATGCATTTTTTTTACATTTTCTTATGTACTTGGAAAGGTTTTCTCTGGTTCCTGTGTTGAAAGTTTTCCACTGAATTATAGCATTTTTTTTCTTTAAAGTGTAACATTTCTGCTCACAACAAACTATTTTATTCAAATACTTTTGGTGAATTCAATTATCAGAGGCTGTGCTGCGTTCTGATTATTTTAAGCAGAATTTAATTCATCACATTTAACCTTTTGTTCCTAAACGGCTTTGAATCGACGCAGGACTTTAGCACAGGATAGCATATAATCATGGATTGATGACAAAAAAGCGGCGTCTGGAAAGCTGCTGGTGGTTGTATCAATTAAACGGGTTTGTGTTTTGTGGGGAAACTACAAAGAGTGTCCAGTAGATGACAATAAATAAATGGGAACACAGCAGCTGAGACCGTTTCTGCATCAGAGGCTTGCCATGGGTGGTAAACCAACTAAGAAAAAAAGGAAATTGTACAGCAACTGGTTGTTGCATTTCACTGAATACAACATTTAATCATTGGCCCTTTTGGCTTTAAGAGGGAGAGAGCGGGACGGGGAGAGAGGCTGAGACGGAAATAAATGTCTCAAAATGAATCTATAAGATGTCATATGAAGCTTTAATTTTAGAATCCCCATGAAGCAAAATGACCAAATGCATTATTAGCCTGGGCTAATCCTTTTTAAATAAATCCCTACATTTTCTACTTAGTCTTGCTGAGAGAGGCCGCATGCCGCTGCTGGATCCTTACACTCTTTATTGTTTCCTAAAAAACATCAAGTGCTACGCTGGGAGAGAGACACAATCTCATCCATCATGATCTATGTCTCCCAGTGACTATCATATCATTTGAAAGCAGAACCCTATTCACCTTATCTGTGCCTCCCAGTGAAGCAGAAAATAAGGGCAAAACTGAGTCTGAACATTACTGAATATAAAACCGCATTGGAAAGCCAAGTAAAACAATAAACATCAAGTAAATAGACAGTGCATGTAATGGACTGCGCACTACATCCCTTCGGATAATGTCATTCACTCCTTCAGACAGACAGCTTACTGACTGAAGTGAATTTCTGGTCAAATCTTATTGGGTATGTATCTATAATCCCATTGTACCTCGTCAAACTACCAAAGGTTGATCACATTTGAGTAAGACATGCCTTATGGGAGGAACTGACTGGGAAGACAAAACTGAGATTACCAAAGAAAATAAGGGATGGCGGCTAAAAACTCCAATCCTTTATTATGAAATGTTGAATTCAGAGTAAAATTCTTTGGCAGGAAGTTGTGGATAACTGAAGTCTGAAGAGGATTACTTTAGCTGACAGCTGGCTTGTGAGAATACTTAGCTGGTTAAGCTACTTCTAGGAAGAATAATGCATGGCTCTGTATGTGGCTGTCATGAACATTCATTACTGCATAGAGGGAACTTGAGTTTGGTTTCTTTTAATGTTTTAATTTAGTAGAAAGCTTGACTTCTAGAAATAAGTGAACATTTTCAGTAAGTCAATTGTGGAGCAGAAATTTACAACAAACCACCTGAATTCAGTTCAGAAGAAAAACTGACCCAGTTCATTCCCAGTTTTACAGGAATCCATTTCAGTTCAGGCAGAATCATATAAAAGTCAATCTCTTTCAATAATGGTTTTAATACAATACAGCCCAGGTGATGGATTAATGCTAGTCGGTAAAAAGCCACCTGCAGTGCCTATAAAAAACTTTCAGCCCCTTCGATTTTTTACCCTTTTGTTGCTTCTACAAAGCAATTATGACCAAAAATTGTTTATTTTTGACAAAAGTTACAAATGTAGACTTTTAATGTCAAAGTATAAGCTGATTTCTTCAAAAATGACATCTATATAAAAATATGGAACAAAATGAATAGTTAAGTAGAATTAAACAATAAATCAATATTTTACTTAAGTTAAATACAATTAAGCAATTGCATATAATGTTTTGATTAAGCCCACATTTTGTAATAAAAACATTTTTTCTCTGAGACATAACCTTGTAAAAATGTATTTCTTTAATTAACTGTAAACAGATAAATAATAAACTAAAGGTTTAAAAACATCAGTTTAAATAATGCACATACATTATTTACACACAGATCATTTTTAGTAGCTTTAATTTGAGATACATCTGTTTTTATGTGACAGTAAAAGGCTCAAATCTGCCTTAAATTATTCAAAAACATATTTATAAACTAATACTTTGTTCTGCTTTTATGCTAAATATTCTTTTATATGCAATACTTTGTCCGATAAAGATTACAGCAATATTTACCAGATCCTCCAAATCTTACCTTTCTTAATTAAATATTACAATAAATGTCCATTATTAGAGCATACAAAAAGGAAATACTGGTTTTAGGAGCAGATAAATACTAAAATTATGAAAGATGTTTTTGCTGTGATTTCAAAAAGAGGGGATTGGACTGGACCACAGGAGAACAAAGTGAACTGTTCATCTGAGGTCTTACAAAACAATAGTGAATCACACAATAGGGTCACATCAAGCTGTGTAGATACGTAGTAATGTTGAGCTTTTACTACTTAGTTTTCTATTAGTCTGCGATCAAGCAATCATGTTTCATGAGTAGCTTTCATAATCAGTTTCACATTGAAATATAATATAATTACTTCCGGATGTATAATATCAATAACTGATTATATGCAACATGCGCTGGCAAGTTTACACTACATTTTTAATATTAATTAGGTTATGTTGACTACTGTTGTCAAGTTTCATTGCTGAAGATGTCTTTTTGCAAGAAGATAGTTGCTGTATATTTAAGAGATTGCAAAGTCAACACCAGGTAAATCAGGAAAATGTTGATTTAAATTCAGTTTAAAACAGCCAGTTTCTTCGCCTTTTAAAATACCTGAAAACTTACAATAAATACAGTGTATTGTCAGTTTTATGTATAATCCGTAGCATAGTTTGCGTTGAGATGTGATCTTTATAATCTTGAGAAGCATTTGGAAAGTTGGAGTCCAATCCAGGGAAAGCCCATGTGGCTCTAAAAGGCCAAAAAGATTGCATCTTTAATCTCACATTTTGGCTCATAATCTCACCATCAGCTGGGTGTGGCGTCTGAATCCTTTCTCCTCTTTTTATATTTATATATTTTCCTGTTCCCCATCGTAGCTGTTAGTCAAATGAGGCCACTGCAATCAGCCCTGACAGATTTGGAGCATGTTACAAGCCCTGTTTGTCACAGGCTGTACCTGCCACTCAAATAGCAACAGAGAGAAAGAGAAGAAAGAACAGGCAAAGTAAAAAAAAAAAAAGAAAGCGTTGTCATATCCTTAGGTAACCTGAAAAGAAGTAATTTTTAGCCCCCCCTCTGGGGCTTAGCAGCATGCCTTGATTTTGCTGAAAAGAGCTTCAACCCAAAAACACGGCACTAATTCCATACATTCCACTAATTGCTTGTAGTTGAAACTTCACGAACAGCATTTCATGACTGAAATCTCAATGATGCTGGTGCTGACTGAGTGTAGCAGGTACAGTCAGCGTGTCTGATTATTGTAAGATTTCTCTGTTCTCTGTGAGTACAGTAGTTGTATCTTTAGGGGAAAAATGCCCTTGGAATGGCTGAATAAAACGGCGGTCTAGCTCGGACAACGAGGTGCTCGTTTTTCCTAGATAAACGCTGGAAATCTATCTAAATTTAAAGGTTTTTTCTGTACTCTAGAAACCGTATTCACATTTAGTTTTCAGCTCTTTTAACACAAAGTGATTCAGGCTTTCTTAAGCGACTTGTCCCTGTGTGAAAAAGTAATTGTCCTCTAAACTTTATTCCAGCTTGTGTCAGCCTTGCCAGAAACAATTGCTGTCTAGTTTGTAACTGAGGATAAGTCTTATGCATCACAGGAAGTTTAGCAAAATTGTTTCAGTTCTACTGTAATAGTTGGTTTGTATAAGGTCTTGCTAATGCATTTTAATAAGATTTAAGTCTTTGGCTAATTCACATTGAACTTTCGGTCTTTCCGATTGACAATATGTGACTCATATCTGACTCTTTAGTGGCAATTCTGATCTTTTCACCCTCAAAAAAAAAAAAAAGATTTCTGTCACTTCCATAAAAAGTACTAACGTATCCAGTTTCTTAACGGTCATGTTTCATTTTATCTAACTTTTACGTTGTCCAACTATTCAGCCAGACTTCTCTACAGAAGTTGCAGTCAATATTCAACAAAGGCTTCTTTCATCTTCTTCTGATCTTGTGACGATACGGTCAGCCATGAATTTCTGTTTGACCCTTTGGGGTCATAAGTCATTCATGCAGAAGTCTAGATGCGATCGCATTTAATTAGTAATATGAATGACCATGCAAAAAAAAAAAAAAAAAGTTTTTATCTTTTTTATACTAATAATCACACCTGGATGTAAATAGGGAAGCTTAACCAAATATTGTTGTTAATCAAGGAGGGACGTTGGGTAAGATCAGGAAGTTTTGGTGTCTTGTATTAACACAGTTTATTGCTTTCTGACATTAAATTGAAGCATGCTGATTGTTATTATTGAACATGATCCACATATTTTATATTTATTTTTAAAATAATTCTCTTTTCCACACAAGTATGTTGCATTTTTGGGTGGCTGTTTTACATATTAGTAAAAATAATTTTTTACAGCAAAAAAAAAAAAAAATCATGGTTGTATTTTCATTTTAAATGTAAATCTGTTTCAATCATAATTAATCTAAAGACATGATCCTCTGAGATTTCTTTTTTGCCCAGATCTGCAGCATTTGCAACTTGCAGGGACCCTCTAGTTGCTGTGCTTGCAACTCTTAGCTAGCCTGCTTACTACATGCTAGCTAAGCTCAGTCATTTACAAACCACAGAAATGCATTTTTGAAGCCCACAATCAGCAAATGATGACAGTGCACGAACCCAAAGGCATGCCAAACAACTTCTGTCATGTGGAGACGGTGTGTGTAGCTTCATTAACCATTAATCTGGCTCTGTTTGTTTTATTTGCATAAATGCAGACCGATTTTTACTAAGTATTAATAAATTCTAACTGAACGCTTGTAGTTTGGCCAAGATTAAGAAGGAAATGATTTCCAAATAGGTAGTAAGGGAAAAAAATGCTGCAACAAAAGATTAAGGCAGGGCATGATCTTTTGGTTGGAGACTTGGAGTACCTGGTCCAAATACCAGGGAAGGCCAGCTGGGGCTTTTGGCAAACATATTTAGCACCAAGTGGCAGACCCCGAGCCCCCGAGCTAATCCTGTTGCAGGTGATTATGTGGAGCGAATTTCAGAAATGGGCAGAGGAGTACATCCCCCTGCTCTCCTCTTCCTGACTGCCTGCGTGCTAGTGTAGACGCAGCGTTTGAACAAACACGTCTTACTGGCCTCCATCTAAAGTGAAGCTGGCATAACAGAGGGGGGTTCGACTAAACTTTATATGATTATGAAAAATAATTAAAACTTTAAAACTGCCTGTCCATCAAAGAAAACATAACTTGAGTTTTATGAACAGACTTTAATTAGTTTTCAGTTTTACTTGTTGACCTTTAGTAAGTAGAGTAAAATTATGCTCAATCGGTGATTGTTTAGGGAACAGAAAAACAATCATCTTAAAAATGTCACTAGCAAAGAGCCTCTTGCTACACAAAATCTGGTTAAAAATATGTCAGAGTGGGTTTGGTAGATAGTCAGCTTGTCCTAATCCTTAGTGAGCTACCTTTGATACGCCTACCGGTAGGATCCCTGTAATAAAAGCGAGCATTGGCTGCTTATTTTGACTTCAGTACATTGTGCAGAATGTATCACTGTGCTTCTGTAATCACTCAATGGCATTTAAAATGTAAAGTCTCAGAATAATGTTCAATATTAGCCAGACAGGTGAAAATAAGAATAAGCAAACATTGTTAAAAATCAAAACGGGTTTAAATTTGGGACCTCAGTGTTGAAGTATAGCAGTCAGACGGACATATGTTGATCAATGTTAGGTCAAGTGTGAAAGATTAGAATTCATACACCTTGCAGTCCTATAAATCTGTCTTTGCTCTTTGGTGTGAAAAAACGTGAGCATCCTGCTGCTGCTTATCCCTTCCCCGCATGGCTGCCGCGCTCGTCCGTGGAGGAGGACGCAGGTGGGGACCTGGAACAGTGTCCTCACGAGTCCTCGAACAGAAACGAAGCCGCTTGGCCCAGGCACCAAGAGCTGGATTTAGACACGGCGGGAAATGCCGGCCAAATGCCTTTTTGCACCTCTTGCTTCCATACTCTTGTCTCATAACAATATCAGGGGCCTTTCGGTGGGCAGAGTGAAGACTAATATTGAACAGGAAGGCCAGACAAATAAGAGCAGTGTGTACATAGCCACCTGTGAACCAGCTGGAAAGGAGATGGCCATAAGATGGCTTTGGGTCCTGAGAGATTCAGTCTGATGAGCAAAATGAATGAAAACGACAGAAGTGCTCAACCTGCTGCCACACAGAAAATTATACAGAGCCTTTATCAGAATTACAAATGACTGCCACGGAACGGCCAGGCATCTGTGGCCTGATGAGATGTTGATGAGGATCTATTGGTCAAAATAAACCTGATCAACTCATCCACCACATGCAGCCCAAATAGTGACATTTACTTCATAATTCGCTAAGGTGGGGCAACAGGGGAGCTTCTATATCAATCAGCGTTCTTATTCAAGCTAATTGTATTGTTCCATTTTTTTAAGCTCATGTGCTGGCAAATTATTGATAAAGAAATCGGTATCTATAACCAAAATGTGATAGATTAGAGAATGGTTCTTGGGGAGAAACAACCTGCCTTACATTTTAAATTTCAGCCTTCAGGCGTAGTTTGAATAAAAGAAAATAATTGTACACAAAGGACAATTAGAGGGATTTGCTGGGTTAAGTAGTGGTGAAGTGCAAACACACCCACATGAAGGAAAGAACAAATGGGAAGATAAAACGATAAACCTCAACCTAGTTCTGCCATGCATACAAATGGAATGCTATCAATTGCACAAATGTCATTTTATGTGTTTTGATGGCGTATTCCACTAAAGGTTATTAAATAATCCTTAATTGATAATACAAAAACAGTAATTTTGGAAAAAAGTGTGTTACAACAGGAAGTATCAACAAAAATGTCAGAAGAATATTTGGTCTTTTTAGTGCAGTGACTTGGACACTGCTTGAACCTGCTTGGCATGAGGTTATTTGAAACACAAGTACACTTGTACACTTTGACATGAAAAAACTGAGGTAAAAAATACAGCACAGAAAAATGCAGTAACCCGTACATCACACTCACCTGTGTTGGGTGAAACACAGCAGATACATTGGAACAATAGTACTGGGAATATTACGATTTGAAGAATAAGACCATTTACGAAAACCTCCCACTCTCATCAGACATTATTTTGCAAGTGCAGAGAAGGATCATAGAACAAGAGAGAGGGGTCTTTCTGAAAGGCTCGAGCGGGCTTTCTGGTCCTTTTTCAGCTCCATGAAGCAGAGTGTGGAATGTAGTGGTTTCAGAGATTAAGTGCTTGTTCTGTGATCATTAGCTAAGGATGGACAATTCCTTCTTTTCAGAGAGCTGAGCTCCTTATGGCATAGGTGATAATCACCCACTCCATAATGCTCCTAAATCTGAGACAAAGAGGCATAAAATTAACCAGTATCCACACTGTTCAATTTTACTGATTGCTCGTGTGAGTCTCTGAACGTTGTGGGAGCATGCTGAAGACTTGGAAGGGTTGCTTCAGAACAGCAACATGGTAAAACACCAGAGGTCGCGGTTAATAATTCAGGGTTGGTGGAGATTTTGAATCGTTTAGTTCTATTTATTTCTTTATCAAATGATAAATCATTTAAATCCGCTAAGATGCTCAATGCAAAATTAAGTCAGAAATATCTTTTTTATTTTTCAGAACATGTGTAGATGTTCTGTCTCTTTAATAATATTCTACAAATGATCTCATCTCAGTTGGTGGATTCACAGTAACTCACCATATTCAATTATCTGATATACAGCGACTCCAGTCTGCCCTGTGCTCAGTATTAGCACTGATCAGTATTAATCTAATCAATTATACAATCATTTGACAAGCCAAAGGCTACACAAATCTGAGGCTAACTGAGCTCTTTATGACACGTCTTGCATAGCAATGAGAGTTCTTGAAAATATCCTTCAGCTGCAGCCTTTCGTGTGACAGCCTGACCAGATTATTTCAAATATTGAGAACCACCCAGGCATTGTTGCTAATTATACGTGTGTGAAAGCACGGGGTTGTGCTCCCCAGTGGGCCGACTTCCTCCAGGTCTGATGCACACACTCGGAAACGCCATATTCCTTGGTAATACTGAGCTGTGGTTGCATCCTGCCTGATATTCTGCAGTTCATTAACCTATAGCTAAAAAAGTCCCCAGACAGTTGATCTAATAGAGAGGACAGTGCTCTATCCCCTCCGCTCCAATAACTAAAGAGTAAAGATAATTAGGGCCCAGTTAACAAGAGGAGAAGCAGATTCTCCTTTCCATGATATAGTTCAATTATAATTTTCTCCCTGCAGACTTAATGTTCCTGGGAATCGCCAGCATGTACACCCAAGGGTCACCCAAATACATTTCTGTGAGTCTTTATTGCATTGCATTTCCACGGTGACACAGAGGTAAGGTGTAATCCTTTGGTCATTTCGCGTCAATAACCACAACTCCTTCATTTAACTCACACCTAGAGCAGCAGCAGGGAAAGTTGGCCCTTCTAATAAGAGGGTGGAGGGAATAAAAAGGAGTATAACAATGCCAATGCATAATGGATTAGCCCAGACTTGCAAGCTGAATACCAAGCAGCTCCTCCAGTACAACACAGGCCACCTGAGCTATGTTACAACAGAGCTGTTAAGGTGTGAATAAGCCACTAGGTGAACGCCCACCATGACACTCACTCTGTCACACGATTTAGATAAATGAAGCATGCTTATGAGCTTTCCAGGGGCTTTCCAGGATTGAGAAGAAATAATCTGCCAGGTCTCGAATTAATTTTTGTCTGAACGCAGAGTGGGCAGAAAATGCCTCAACAATAAACAAGCCTCAATATTTCCTTGAGAAATGGGGTCATGGCTGTGTGCGCTGCCTTGCAAATCTATTCATAACCTTTCAACTTTTTTTATGTTTTGTCACATTACAGCCACAAACATTAATTTTGTTAGGTTTCATATGAGATGGTAACACAAAGTACAGCATAAATGTGAAATGGGTGAAAAAGGATAGTTGATTTTAGTGCTGGACAACAAATTAACTAATATGGAGGTAGAAGTTTGATCAATATCAATAGATAATACGATTCTGAACCGCACAGCATTCTGGGGGATGTAGGCAGATGAAAAAGCTTCAGCCGCTTAACCTTTCATGGCCAGCTGAGTGAGGTTGGTAACGTCAACTAACTCACTCACGCTTTGGTTGCCTAGCAACTCACTCGCTCTTTGGTTTCCTAGCAACAACCTGTTGAGTAGCTTGCGCAGCAGCAATTTTAATATTTTGCCATCATGTCTCATAACTGCTTAAAAATAACAGCATGGAGTAAAAGGTTGTGCCACTTGGTTGGCAGTATTTCAAATATTTAAAACAACAAAAAAACAATAAAAAACGAATCAGTTATTAATATCGAATGATATGAAATGCTTTATTGTCCAGCCCTATATGATTTTAAGCATTTAACGAACAAAATGGCAATTTGGACTTCAAACCTCTAATTGTAACCAGCTGCCTCCACTAAGGCCAGATGATATGGCTGAAAAACCATATCAGCATTTCACATTAATCATTGTTGCTAGTTATTGATTAGATTTTTGTTTTAAACATCTAAAATACTGGTTTTCCTGTTTTATCCCAAATTACACTTTTTTTTTTAATGCAAAATGTAAAAAGGTCCAAGTCAAATTCCTCAGTTTAAATGAAAATAGATGAAAAGAACCAAAGGTTGAGGTTTTAATACTCTCCAGCCAATCTGATGGCGTTTAAGCTGCGGAGAGAAAAAGTGCAAAGCAGGAGGAGATGTACCGTATCAGCCTTCCCTGGTGTCACAGCGGCAAAACACGGTTCTGCTAAGTATTAAATCTCAGAGGCTTATTACTAATGCACTCCACATTTTCAAATTTTACTACCACTTCACAATTGCGCTCGAGTTTGTGAATGTTAATCATATAAAATTCCAATAAAATAGTAATTTGGTGTTAAGGGACATGAAAATGTAATATTGTTGAATTTTTTTGTGGGTGAAATTAGTCAAACAAAAGTAGGTCTGCGTGATTGAAGTGGAAAGACGGAATTAGATGGTGTCACAACATTGGTACTCTCAATGACTGCCGCCAAGATGTTCCCATAAATACACAGATGTTGAATGGGTGGGGGATGTCAGAGTGAAAAGTTGCTGCAGCTGGTGCCAAGGTACACAGTGTTTGAAAATAGACACAGGTACGCATACGCGGCGCTGCATCCAGGCACTGGCACATGTTGAAGTGGACTTGGCACTCAGGTTTGCGAACAGATGTTAATCCAGGACAGATGATTACATCAGTGAGCGAGCAGACATTTTTCCACTTAATTTCCGTCTTTTAGAAGTGTGACTACTCCCCAGAGGGGGACTCGCTATAGAGAGCTGCCTCTGGTAGGGTAGTTGGGAAGACGCCTAAAGCACCCCACGGAGAGGTCTGATCACTGAGCTTCGGTGTGACCTCGTCCTCAGTGGGAAGCCTGTCGGTGTCTGTGCCACGTTCCACAGATGTGTTGAAATGTGTGTGTGTGAGATGAGTTAAGTCATCAGCCTATTGCATGTCTTTTGTCATTTATAAATAGCTTCAAAATGCTTGCGCTAATTATGAACTACAAAGCCTTTTACATTGCTGTTGAGCACGAATCTTATTTTTATTGTCAGTTTTATTATTTGGCAGAAACCCTTTTACAAATACAAATATTTCAGAAGTGGTCTGAGCAAAAGCCAGTTAATTTTGACCTTGATTGCTTTTGCCTCCTTTGTTTTATAGTGAATTGAAGGTTCAACTGCAGCTTTCCACCTCTGTTTCCAAGTGTTTCAACATGTTCCATATTCATATCCATTTTAACAGAACCACTGTGAGCCTGCAGTGTGTTTTGCATACAAGTTGGGCTTGATGGCGTGATAGCAAATGACTTCAGTGTGCTCCACTTCAGCATCAAATGATTCTTCATTATTGTCTATCTGGAAAGCAGTAAGTAGGTTAGACGAGCACAGGGCAATTTATCAGCGACTTTAGTTGTAATTTAGCAACCCAGATCCACCGTGGCACAGAGTTGAGCTGCGGGACAATGGCTCTCCGTTGCCCAGGCCTCAATAAACCTCACTTCAAATTAAGTTAGCATGTTCTGCTACATTGCATAATGAGCCGCTCTAGTAAACAATATTGTGCTGCTCTCCCTGATTGATTGGCGACAACAGCTTTACTGCTTTCACAAAGGCCTACGAAAGGACACGAGCGGTTCTTGTGGCTGACGCTTTTATCACGTCTTTCTTGCAAACACATACTGGCGTCGTTTTTGCTCAGCTCCCAATGAAATCTATGAAGTGTTCCCTCAAAGGGCAATCTCTGTCATGTTCTGACTCTCTATATAGGGTGTACAAGTTTGATTCTTTTTTTTTTTTTACTGTTGCATGTGCAAATGCATATGTTTGTTGGGTGAGTGTGAAGAAAGGGTGCAGAAGTGCATTAGAGAAATTTATAGCCCATAAGACATTAGGTAATTTATGGTGTGAAACCATGCAATAAATAAAAGCACAAGCGAGGGTAAATAGTCTGCAGCAATGAGCGTCATACTTGAAAAAGACCTTCCAAAGACCTTCTTGCCTTTGACAGAGGAAGTGAACGCCAATAAGCCCTCCTGACTGCTTCTTGGCAGAAACACAGAAATGAACCACAAACACTTTCCTCATTCCTCATTTAAAACAGAGATTTTTTTTAACAGGGTTTTTCAAAGTTTTAGGAGGGTAAATGTTGTCTCTTTATATTTCTTTTAACTTTTACTTTCAGCTGAAGGTATAAAAAAAATTCCACCCAGTAAATTGCTGCATTTCTTTTTTTTTTATCTCGAGGTGACCTATGTGGACCAATTTAGTCTGGCATCCTCTCAAACGTCAGGTTCGTAGCGTTAGCATAGCTAGCATGTGACATCTTTCGGCATTCCATTTTTTCCTGTCTGTCTGCCTGACATGGAAAATGTTGCTGAACATCTCTGTTGTTGCCCTTGGCGACTAAAGATAGTTTTTCTTTTTTGGATGCACTCGCCATGTTAGTGTTTGAAGCTTCCAGCTGCTGATTGTTTTGGTCAGGTGAAGCTGAGGGGAGGGACAAAGTGTCTGGTATTGCAGTTCTGCTGCCAAAAGAAATGCGGCAATTGGGTAATAAAAATTTTTATTTTCTCGTATTCATTATATTGAAGGACTGATTATTTTGACAACCGTGAAACTACATGTAATACAAGACCTACTGTTAAAAATACCTTCATAGGTAAGAGAATTTTAGGACCTAAAATGGAGATTTTGAAACATAAGACTTTCATAGCTTTTTAAGCTACTGTAAAATATATTTTAGAAATGTTTGAGTTAGCAGCTCTACATGTTTAAACTTTGACTTAAAGATTTTTAAGATCCCTCTCTGTCATTGCTTTCTTTTATCTCAGGAAATCGACGCATCCCCTTTCCTAGTGATGTCTTCTTTCTATCGACAGATACTTTACGTTCCTCTACAGTGTTGCAATTAAACCTGTTCCATGAGGTATAATTAAATGTAGGAGCCTGTTTGGTGTGGGAAATTAAGTGTGCGGTATTGAGCAACGTTGATATCCAAAAAGCCCTTTCCAATCGATTCTGAGGAGAACTTAGTTTAATGTCCTTGGAAAGTGCGGCAGGTAATCTATTGAGTTATTAAAGTGTGAAGGACCGGGTAGAGCTGAGAGAAATCGTGATTCCTTTGGGAGTTATTTTGGACAAAGCGTTTGACACAACCAAACTCCTCTCAATCAATTTTTTTTTTTTTTTGGTTGCTAGATTATTAAGCAATTTCCCTCCTGCATTCAAATATTTAAATGTTAGAGAAATGGCTTAGCATCCTGAGGGACTTAATTTGCTGCAGCTATCCATTGACAGCAGCACATGACAGAGGGACATAACACGCAGCGAAAACATGGTTAACACATCCAGTCGTCTATGGTGGGAAAGGGAAGTCACCAGGATAACACTTGAGGAGAAACATAATATATATCTTTGCTTGAGGGCTTATCTTCCTGTCACAAAAACAAGCAACAGCTCATGCAGCTTACACAGAATTCAAATTGGACCATATTTGACACATCCTCTCCGATAAAGTTGGGATCGGTGAACTTGAGTGGAGGCAGCACTCGGCTGGGCGGCTTCTGAGCCTGAAGTATGTGACAAATTCATTTTTATGAGCGATTCAGGTGGACTGAGCAGACATCCTCAGACTAGCTGACAGGGTCTCGATGGGAATGCCAATATGCCCCAGAATGTTTTAATCACTGATCAAGGAGCACAGAGGACAGTAAGCCAGACCTGACACATTTTAGTTAGCTGAGACTGTCTCTTTCTGTGCCACTCAGAAGAACATGAAGTTTATTATTATTGAACAAAGAAAAAAGAAATTGATAGCTCAGAAAATCAGATATGATGATGTTGTTTATTTCAGCAGTTGAATTTAACAAGACTGATTCGTCACACCCAGTATGTACTTCAGGCAAGCTTTGATTAATATAGCTACTAAAAATACAAAATTTCCTTTGTCTGAAAGGTATAATATCAAGCAAGACAAAATAATTTAACAAAAGTATGTGGTGATGTTATGGTCTTCACAATTACAGAACAAACTTTTGACTTTATAGTCACTGAAAAGTCATTGCTAGGTAAACTGGTTGTCTGCTTTGCCGTATTCAAGCAAATCAATAGAAAATTAAATAAAAGGAAGAGTAACATAATCAACCATAAACAAAGACTTATATTGGTCGTCACTTTATTTTTGTTAAATCAAGTCATCTTTTCAAACAAATATATTGGATTTTATTGGTGAATTGGAGAAGATGTGGAGAGGAACTGAATCCAGCTTGCTGAAAGTCCAGTGTAAAGATTTTTCTATTTGAGGATTTGGGGAGTGACGTTCATCCCTCAGGTGCAAAAAGTAGTACTGTGATCAAACGTGATATTTTAGATCACTTTACATTTCTTTCTTATGACAGGCTTTGTGGAGATGCTGATTTTGGCTCCTGCCTACACTGCTGAAAGAACCAATATGGATGTATTTGCCATAATATCACTATGCTTGATTGGCTAAAATTGGCTACAAATGCAGCTTTCTCAACATGGAATATATTGATGTACAAATCCATCTTGGACTCCAAATATGTATAAGTGCATAAGTTGGAAAAATCAAATTAACACAATAGTTTGCAATCTCTTATTTGCCTTCTAAAAATACTCCAATTGTGTCCCTATGCACCTCCTATCAGGCAACATGTGTTGTTTCATGTGGTTACATGTGGCTTTTAACAAATTGTTTGAAGGGTGCGCTAATATTTAACATAACTCCCGAACCCCCCATCTGGGACTTTCTTGTGTACAACACTATGTAGCTGAGATTTCTTAGTACCAATAATATGCCTTAGTTGCTTCCTTTATTCTGCAGTAAAATGCAAAAAGGAATAAAAAACCTGAGCCCTGGCTGACATGCAACAATCTGCAGACCTGGAAGACTACATGGGTGGCTTGGGGTTAAGCCACTGAGCTCCTGTTTGAGGACAGGAAACTATCCTCAGGATTGTGTTTACAGTCATTTTGAAGGATGACACCCAACATGAGTGCTCTTAGGGAAAAAATGATTGAGGAAACATTTCAGTCGTATTTTTGAGTGGCTGAGGAGGTATAGCTGTAATTTTATAGCCCTAGCTGCTTAGATGTTTGGAAATGTACATAAAAGAAAAACACCCACCGAGGCATCATTCAAACTGAATATACACAGGTGCACTTTTAGTACAATAACCCCAACAAATCAGTTGCCTGTTTTTATTGTCATAAAACACATGTACATTGCCTGACCATATCCAAACTATTTCTTGCAGATAAATGTCACGCGGACCAAACGTGTCCCTTAACAGAGAATTGTACCTCCAGATAAGGACACAATGTAAATTAAACCTGGTGCTGCACAGCACCATAACAGCGCCTGTCATATCCAAGAATTAAATGCAAATCATGCTTTATCGCCAAACACACTCGCTATCCAGGAGAGTGATGCCTTTTATGCAGAAGCAGAAGGTGCTCTGCTTTCTAGGGGGAAAAAAGACAGAAGAAAAACAGGCCTTTGACAGGAAACTGCACTCATGACTGAAAGGGACTTGTCAATCGCACAAACAATACCCGTCTCTCACCCTGTAATTATGGGTTTCATTACACAACCATGCACCTCTCTCATGCTGTCACTACACCTCTGTATCGGTGTGTACGGGTGCACACGCAACCAGTCTGCCGCACAGAGATGGGCTGCAAACAGAATATATGGCAACATTTAGCTTTTTTTTTCTTCCTTTCAGTAATCCTCTTAGAGAAATTTACACATTGCAACAAAATGTAGAATACCCTCACTTTTCTTTTTAGCTGTAGAAGACAAATAAACATTTTCGGCTAGAGCGATGCAAAGAAACAAGGATTAATCAAAGAGACCATTAATGCTGGAAACCTGATTGCTATAAGTATAGGTTAAAGCATGGAAATGGGAAATTTCCATTATAATGATAAAGGTTTCAGAGTTTTGCAGTACAGTGATCTAACCCTGTTATTTTTTAAAGGTAGTTTTTGACATTGGTGGCCTTTATTCATCAGTAGCTCGACAAGATGTATGGTGAAGAAAGAAGGGAAAGACATGCAGTAAATTCCCCAGGAATCGAACCCAGAACAGCTCCGTCGACAACTGTACCCTCACCAGATGGTGAACCCTATTTTAAATAAAGCAGTAAATCAATAATGAGGTTTACCTGCTTAATTATAAAGCTTTCGCTAGTTTTATTTTACTATTAGACCAACAAGATAATTGTGAATAAAGTGTTTTTCCCACATTTGATGATAACTGACTGACGTTGTTGTGATGAAAGGGGGATAAAGTGTTTTGCTACAACCAGTGAAAACCTCACAGTAATAAAAACAGATTTTTTGGTAAACCAGGTATGCTAACATGGCATTGTACTTAGGTGAAAAATTTGTCAATCGAATGCCTAATGGAAATTGTGCAATACTGTGAAAAACCCTTATTTGGTGTGGCAGATTTAAAAGTGTCAGTAAGGCCAGGTGGATGTGCAACGGAGGTGATTGTGGAGGTTTTCATCAAAATGGTATAATGATCTGAAATCACACAAATGGTCATCTTTTGATAAGATCTCAGCATTTTTACAACCTCCTTCATAAATCATAATAGATGCTAGTGGCATTAGGGCAGTCTATACAGTCTTTCATTCACTCTTTTGTTCTCATATGTATGCGCCATAATGCTTTGGTGAAGGCTATTCAGAGCTAATGAATGAACATAATTGAGAGGCCGGAGTATTACACAATTGAAGTCTTTCACGGGTTTTATGGATCTGGGGCTAATTAATGAAAAATAGAGGCCGCATTGTCTCCCATCAAATTCAATCCTTAATTCACCAGAGTCCCAATCACCCCTTCACTGGAGCCTAACATTTTAATCATCCTACCTCTAGAGCACAAGGCCAGTCCCCTAGTCGATTATTGCAATTCAATTTAGCATATTAATTATAGCCACTGCCACAGGATATGTACTTTCTCCCATCTGGAGGTGAACCTGGCTCATGTTTTCCCACTTTAAACGAGTTTGCTTATCTCTGGCCTTGTTGAGGGTGTGTATATATCACTACTAGAGTATAGTATGGTAATTTCCTCCCATGCACCCTCACCTATCGGTGTGAGCGAGCAACTCTATGGTGGAACTCCCATTGTTAATCCTTCAGTAAAGGATAAAATCAATATCGCCACCCATGGGAGGTTATTGAGTTCAGAGTGTACTTGATGGTGCTGCAGATGGCCTTGAACTTTCTGAAAAAAGTCTATTGTATGGGTTAGAGAGAAGAAGTGCGCTGGTGGCAATCTGAGGTCAGTCGTTTTGTCCTACATAGACCAAGAGCCTCAAGTGAAGAGGTTGTGATTGAACAAGAGGGTGTACCAGAATAAAGATGGACTGATTTTGTGACCAATTTCATTTGTCTTGTTTTTGTAAAGCTTTGACCCACTGGTAGATTTTCAACCATTTTAGATTTTTCTTTAAGAAATATAGATAAATGTTCAATTGATATTCGTCTAGCCTTCTTTTATTTATACTAATTGTAATGGAAGCAAGGATCAGACCCTGTGGGACAGATGGAAATTATAGAAAAAAATGTTATTTATGATAAACTGATTTTAGCATCTACTAGCGATTACTCTTTTTAGTGCAACTTGAATTACAAAATAAGACGTTTTTGTTTATTCAGGAGTATAATAATACTTATACATAGCTCTTAGATTTCCAAAACATTTATATTTTTTAATGTTGTATGTCTCATAGAGCATGAGAGCTCAAAAGGATAAAACTGAACTTTTATACTCTATTTAGCTTTCCTGCTGTTGAGTAAAAGAACCCTGCACAGATATCAACATGTCAAATTGCCAAATATAGATTGTTTGTCCTAATGTCAAAACAACATTGACCTATTTTATGTCAATGTTGACCTACTTTCTACCATTTCAGCAAATATTTCATGTTTATTTAACAGTACAACATCTTCGTCTAGTTTAGACTAATCTAGTTTAGGTCCAACAAGTAAAAAGTGTTTTGAATTTTCCAGAAAGCTACGAATCAAATGCCAAATTCAGGGTTTTTAGCCAAATGCTATACAATAGACCAGAGAACTGCAACAAGTGGCTCTTAATAATTTGGTGAAGA
Organism: Girardinus metallicus; assembly: GCA_903067095.1. Lineage (NCBI taxonomy): Eukaryota > Metazoa > Chordata > Actinopteri > Cyprinodontiformes > Poeciliidae > Girardinus > Girardinus metallicus. Next base: position 456 of record CAEGAE010070097.1, on the reverse strand, counting down.
GTGTGCAACAATTTTATCAGAGACATAAATATAAAAAAAATCAGAAACTAGCTCTTTGTTTTGCACATAATAAATTCTGAATTCAATTTGCACGATAGAATGAGACGGGTATCAGTAGTAGTACTTTCTCATCGTTACGTTGGAAACTTCTGTTGTTTAAATGATTTTCCAGAAACATCGAAGAAATGGAAGAAAATGCATCAATTCTCTTTATGCAAATGTTTTTTGTTGTTCTAAAAACAGAAATAAAATGGTGGTTCTTTCAAATGATGACAAATTTCCTATAGAAGATATTAATAAAAAAAAATAAATAAATAATTAAGTTGTTTTCACAAAAGGTTAAACATTTGCGGCTCCGACCAGGCATGCACCAATCAGGGCAGTGACGCTACTACTCTCTCATCTTTGAATAATCTGTAGAGGAAATATGAAAATCTTGTCTATTATGAGGTACCG
>CAEGAE010070095.1:0-10288 GCA_903067095.1 Girardinus metallicus | reverse complement strand
TTATTATTATTATTATTATTATTATTATTATTATTATTATTATTATTATTATTATTATTATTATTATTATTATTTCTCCGATTGAATTTTGCTGCTTTACTGGCACTTACAGACGATTAATCAATAATTATTCTGCTACTTTAAATCTGGACGGCTTTTAAGTAAATAAATACTCATGTAAAGATTGTAAGACAAAAACCACATATGGTTTATGGTGAAAATACACTTAAAGAACGACGGGTCATTCTCCGTGGCTAATTGTGCCCCATCTCCAGTGAGCAAACAATTCGGAAATAAATGCATAAAATGCAAAAAAAAAAAAAAAAAAAAAATGAAATGAAATGAAATGAAATTAAGTTGTATAAGCAAAACACTCTCCGCATTTGTTTTTTTTTTTTTAACTGTACGACTAAATTAAAGAAAAACTCGTACGGCGGATGAAACCATATCCTTTCTACTGTTTAGCTAAAAGTTTACATGCGGTTTTCTGAGTACTTATAATTTCTTTTGATTTTCATGTCCTGCAACATTTACCAGGGTTGTAATACAAAATGCGAGAAATACATTTTTCCAGCAGTTTTATGGATCCCTTCCTCCCCCAAGATTTAAACTAAACAATTCATAACACAACGTCATTTCTTCTTCGTAGACTGTATTCTTTTCTTACAATACGTGTAATTTTTATTAAATGTTATTTTTCTACCTTTTTTTTTGGGCTAAATAAATAAAAACAATAAAAAATAACATGAATAATAATAATAATAATAATAAAATAACATAAATAAATAAATAAATAATCACGCTCAATTAGCTCTGCGTGAACCTCTCTGTCACTTATTTATAGAACAGCGACGTCATTTCAGTTCTCGAGCCAGGCTTTAATATGACTTTTGCTTGCAAGTACAACCGCAAACATTTTAATTCGCTTTGAATAAACTTAGTTTAAATTAAATTGTATTTTTTTTTATTATTATTCATTTTTATTTTATTTCATTATTCCAAAACGCTGTAACGCTTTACGGCTATAAGCGCCATTTTGAATACGAAAAATTATCATAAACATACATTTTCAAAGATAATAATAATAATAATAATAATAATAATAATAATAATAATAATAATAATAATAATAATAATAATAATAATAATAATAGGGTTGCATATCGCAGCTGCAACTCCTTATGTTATTTTACTGGAGCATCTGCATGCTCAGATTGTATTCCTGTGTATTTAGTTGTTTTATTTTATTTAAAGGCTTTAAAAGGCTTTTAAGAAGCGTTATTAAGATCTAAGCTCTATAGCAGATTTATTGTTTTTTGTTTTCTGTTATGCAGATGACTCAATTTGGTGCTTATTGGGTAAAAATGGTCTCAAACAAATACCAACACGTCCTCTTTCCGGACTAATAAGTCAGAAGTCAGCAGTGCAACATGGCTGCCAACAGTTTATTGGTCGGATGTTGATCTGCTGCGGGACTGGAGGTGAACAGGAAGAACTCCTGATGGATTTGTCCCTTTCAACAGGAAGTGGAAGCGTCAGGTTCACAGTTTGGATTGACGGTCCAGAACTCTCAACATGAGAGGCAACATTTATAAGAAACCAACAGCGACTTGACCTCATATCGAATGTAAGTTTGGGAAATAAATGACATTCATAAGGTTTCTCCAGAGGTCACCCAAACCCTAAATTTGTCCACTTCTACACACTGACTCACTCTGCAGCGTCGGGAACAGACACGTTAAACGTCCTTTTGCATATTTCTTATTCCCCTTTTCCACCAAATTGACGCTATAATCCCGTCCTCCTCCTCAGACGGACACTGTGCCTCTCTGTCTGGCTCCTCCGGAGGCTGGAAGCTGACGAGGTTCCCCCACACCGTTTCAGCAACGCCCCCGTGACCCTTCTGGGCTTTCACCTGACACCAACCAAAACGAAGGCAGGGGCTGACGAAGGCACGTCAAGCTCTGGAGTTATTTAATATCATTTACAAGTCCATCTTAAATTTTCTCTGACACACACACAAAAAAAAATCCCATATCTGCCATTTTTTTTCTCACTTTGAAAAAAAAATGCTAATTTACACCCAGAGAGGCGATGCTGCGGCGCCACGCCTCACTGAGCCCATCTGATGCTCACATGGACTTAAAAGCAGGCAATATTGGAGGACGCCTGTCTGCCGAGGAGCCCCCTTCTTTGCAAAGCATTTCAACGACAGAGAAGGAGAGAGAGAAAAAAAAAGACCACTGCAATCAACTCAAGGACTGTACAAAGAACGAGCCGGCGTTGCTAAGAGACAGATGCAGAATAACCTCCACCAGAAACCTGACCATGACCCTTCCTCCGCCTCCTCCGCCTCCCAAACAGTCTCTGCCTCTCCCACCCAATTACTACAGAACATTAAAGACCACCTCTGTCACATTAAATCTGAATGCCAAGGAGAAAAGGGAGCGGAGGGTGGAGGTGATGGAGGTGGTGGAGGTGGGGCTTTATGAGGATGCTGCACGGAAGATTTTTGGAATACTTGCTGAAGTGAGAAAACAGCTTCCCTTTCTTTCTTTTCTTTTTTTTTCCTCTCCATTTGGTTTGGTTGCAGCAGGCCTGCAGGACGGCTGCTGGTGTGTTTCATATCCAGGCTGAGGGGGACGACAGGCGGTGTTTGGGACGGAGGCAGGGACGAGGAGGGTGGAGGGAGGTGGGCAGAGGGAATCTGTCAGACGAATGAGAAGATGAAGATCTGACAGAGAGGTGACAGAGAGTTCAGCTCATACGAGGCCTGTCGATTAGTGCGTGTGTGGCTGACAGGTGGAATCCCAGGGGCGCGTCTGTCACCGCAGACTGCTGCCAGGCCGAGGCGGTGGCCCCCCATGCTCCACCACCACCACCACCACCCAACCAACCCAGCCGAGAACGCCCACGGGCGGGTACTTGGCGCAGACGTCGCGGCTCCTCATTGGCTCCGCGGCGGCGGCTCAACCCACCAACCAGGACCCAGATTAAAGCTTTATTGTGCACAGAAACCAGGGCGAAAGTCATGCTAATCCCCCGCTAAGACATCGCTGTCAGTGATCTGTTGCTACAACGCTGTCCAAACAAGCCTGCAGGAGCAACCAAGGTCACAGTGCATTTTTTTTTTTTGGGCCCCTAGTGTAATGTTTATTTTAACATTTTCAATGCGACGGCAGACCAGACTCTCAGGTGTGCAGAGGTTGAAGAAGGACCTGTTGCTATTCAAGCTACAGTATGGAAAAATATATGAAATGATCATTATGTTGTCACAGTATAAAACAGGTAATCTGGGAAAAAAAAATAAAATAAAATTTGAGCTCTTCTGCCTTCTCCCAGTGCCAAACTGTTGAAATGCACTCTTAAGGGACTTAGCGCCGTCAATCACTCTCGTGTTGCCCTTCCACTTTCTGGTTCACCACAACATAGCCTATGTTAGTTAGCATGGCCTCCTCCAACTGTAACTTGTTTCTTCTTTAGCATATGGTTGATAGACAGCGCTAAGACCCTCCTCCTGGCTCTGATTGGTTGTTTTTGATGCATTTCTTCAGACGGCAATAGCAGCTCAGGTGGACGGGGTGGAGAAGATAGATTTGTTTTTATAGATTATCTGTGTCATATCATGCCTCACGACATGGTGACAGTTTTAACAAATACAGAAAAAATATTTTTGTAAGTTACATACTGCAGCTTTAACATGCAAATCGTTGGTTTTCAAACGTCTCTTTCCTTACCAGGAGTGGAGGGACGAGGCAAAATCATACTGAGGTGGACAAAAAAACAAAAAAACAAAATATGGTGACGCAGATGAAAGTAAACACAAATATAGTTTCTGGGGGAATATCAAGAGATGTGTAATCCTAATCCTAAAATAAATGAAAATAAACACATGTGGCAAAGAAAGTATCCATGGTGACTTTATTAGTCATGAATATGCATGACTGGCTTTGTGTTTACATTTCTGATCCTAGTGGAAAGTGAACCTTATCCCCACAGTATGATGCTGCCACCTCCTGATGTGACATTTTTGTGTCGTTTTAGCCATTTCAGCTAGGAATAGATGTGCGGGGCGTCCTCATTCATTCCTGACCAGAAATAAAATTTTTAATCGTATTTAACAGAAAGGGTTTTTTTTTAAGCCATTTTTTGGTGTTTCTTTCAACAGAAGTCTGAATATGTTAGAAAACACATTAGCTTTCATATATGTCAGCAATAGTTTTTACATTCAAACATTTAAACATCCCATTTCTCTGTTGCTGCACAGCGTTACTGCTGGATCGATGCCCAAGGTGCATTCAAGTGAAGTTAAATCACAAAATGCATTCCTTATTTTCATAGATATATTTCGATTTATGAAAGAGTGGCAAGCAGCAAGTTATTGTTGAAAGAAAAATAATTATAACTCCTGGTAACAAAGTTCAATGAATTTAAATCAGCAGCGTCAGAGAGAAGGAGGAATGAAACGGACGTTGCATATAGAAAAATTGAGTAAATTTCTGCCAAAACCACTCATTTTGTGATTAATTTCTGTAATTTTCTAGAAAAAAAACGTGGCCATTTCAGATGTTCAAAAGTTGACATTTTGCTGAGAAAAACTTCAGAAACTTTAAGACTAATCTTTGAAATTTTCTAGAAAAAACTTGGAAATGTTCAGAGTTTCAAAACTTTACATTTTTTGACTTTTAAAATTAAAAAAACAAAAATGTAACATAACAAGTCAACCTGTATGCATAAGTAAAATCAGCACTATGAATCATTTTTGCTCTGTACAGGAGAGCTTCTGTTAGATCAAGTGACTACAGTTCCTCTTACTTGTGTGGCTGCTAGGCTAGGTAAAAACACTCACCCACACACTCTCTCTCTCTTAGTGGAGTCATGGTGCTGCAGACAATAGACAAAGCACACAGTGGAGCCATGCAGTCTATGAACACATTAGATGAGACACACACTCGTGTGTAACAGAGCAGAAAGGCAGCGGTGGAGAGCGGCATGGCAGCGGGAGAGTCTCCACTGAGGTGAGTCTTCATCCTGACAGTGTTAGCAAACAGATCATCATGTGTGAGATGATCCAGATTGAAACACCTCGCTTCTAAGAAATGGTGCTCACATTTACTCCGGGTTTGAAAGTTGGGACAATTTGGCTGAATGTGATTCTGGAGACGTCTGGAGGCGTTTGAGACTTTTATGCAGGCAACGGTTATGGACAGCAAATTAGGAGAGGACCAATAAAAACCTTTGATAAAAACGAAACACACAAAAGCTGAATAGGAGAAAACAGCAAAAAAAGTATACCAATAATAATAATAATAATAATGATAATAATAATAATAATAATAATAATAATAATAATAATAATAATAATAATAATAATAAAATGTCTACTCTTAGAATCTCAAACAAACAAAAAAAGCCAATCAGATACGCTTTGATTCTCTCAGAGCTTTGACACAAAAAGAAAAGTTTCATAAAGTCAATCAATGGTTTAGCAGGTTCTTATAGTTCCGCGTTAGTATCTGCAGAGCAGCTCCACTGCAAACACTCCGACTCCGATTTCCTTTTCAGCGCTGCTGTATGGTCCACGATCATTCATGGGTCACAGCAATTATTGTCTGTGTGCTGTGACCTTTGACCTCCCAATCTCCTGACTACTGGCAGTTTGTAATCTTGCTCATTTGGGAAATTGGATGACATCGGATAAGTAAGTCACTCAGTTGTACTGTTTACCTGACGTTAATGTTTTCTCTTTATCTTTAGCATAAATTAAACAGAAAAGTGAGTATTAGAATATTATTTTTGCAACTTTTCGAAGAAAGTTGCTTAAGAAAGAGCATGAGGGAGGAGCAACCAATCCCAACTCAAACTTTGAGTGAAGCTGTAGTTACATTCATCCGTTTCTTTGTGTTACTGCAAATTAAAGGTCAAGGGTATGAGCTGTTTAAAAAGTTTTTTCTTTGGTTTTGAAGGATCTGTGCAGAAACCCCACCCCCCCATAATTTAAATTCATTTGTAATAATCTGACAATAGACAAAATGAAGTAAAGAAATAATAATAAAAAACAATAATGTGGAAATGACATTTCTGCAATCGTCCTATTATAGAGTCAGGACCTATTATGGCTGATAAATAAAGGCCATTAATCCCGTTGTAAAAACTAGGGTCAGATTTGCATATCATTGTAATAAAAGAAGGTGAACCCATTGTGCAGGAATAAATTGGTTTGGGAGGGAGTTTGTAATTTTCTCACAGACAAATCTGATTGGTCTGTGTAATTTGTAAGGTGTCAACAATTCTAACAACCCAGAGGGCCGGGATGAAGCAAAGTCGGGTCGCAGCCTTGCTACTTCATCGCCCAACTTTAAACTTTCATCTCTTTCTCAACGCAAACATTTTCCCTCCCTTAAACTTTCTGATACTTTACTACATTATAAACACAAACTTCAATGTGACTTATTTGGAGTTTGTGGAACAAGGGTGAGGTGGGGTTTTTTCTGGCTTCATTGAAATTTGTTAATTTTGCAAAACTGCAAAAAGAAAACACTTTCCATCACACGAGCCACATGATCAGCAACCAGGCGTCGCCTCTGGTGGAAACCATGAAGACGAAGAAGACAGGAAGTGGTTGGAGGATCATCATTTTGTTCACGTGTGATTTTAATTTTATTTCTTATTTAATAACATTGCAATTTGTGAGAATGTTGACAACGTCTTTTGACATTGCTGCCGACATGGGATTGAACTTTGGTGAGTTCAGCTAAGACTGAGAAACAACCAGGACAGATCAAGGCCAAACTTTGAGACGTTTAGGAGAGTTTAGAAAACATGATGTCAAGGTTTCGCCATCACAGGCACATTGCCTGAAAATGGGATGAATTGAGTTATGCATTTCACTAATCTCCTCTTATTAGAGAGTGGCAAGAAGAAAGCTGTTTTTAAAAGTAGCCATTTGTCACACATTTAGCCACCAGCCACTTAGGAGGTGATGCAGTCAGATGAGACCAAATCTAAACTCAGGAACACGTAAAGAGTTGACGTCTCAATGTGACCATCTGGTCGGGACTTACCATGAAAAGACTTTGTGCTTCATTCATGGTGAAAGGTTGATCTACAAAGCATTGACATAACAATGTTCAAAATGTATTAATTCAAAAAGCAAGTAAACCTCTTTCATCTCAAAGATCAGGCCTTACTTAGTGCCAAAATGTCAAGTGTTCATTGAGGAGGCCTCTGAAAAATGTTCCCTTTATTGCAGCATCGGGTGTTCAGCAAGGAGGTTTTCTGTTTGGAACAGAAAAGTTTCACATCAACGTGGTCCCAGAGCTTACAGCTTAAAGGGACAGTATTATGTTACGTCCAGTTGCTGTGTGTGTCAAACATGACATAAAAGAAATTTTACGTCACAGTTTAACGGGTCTCTGTCTCTTTAAGAAGCTCCTGCTGTTTCCGACACTCCGCCTTCAGGAAGTCATCACAACACTGTTCTTGAATTAACCCTTTAATGTTTTTTCGGAGTGTTTGCAGTGAGAAGCAGCTGGTATGACTAGCTCAGCGGGTGTGCAGAACCACCTGGTGTTTGCTAATTGCTGCTGGCTAGTCTGTAGGAGCTGAGTGAGAGAGTCCCTGAATAGTTACCACAGGAGATTAAAAGATTTCTCAAATATGCATGAAAGAATCGAAGCAACGTGGCAGGTATGTTTTTTAATGAGGGAATAACGTTATAACATGATGTAATGCAAAAAAGAAAAAAACGATTTTAAATAACGCTGCCCCTTTAAGATGAGAAGAAAAATACAAAAATAGAAACTTTTTAAGAGATCTCCCGATGCTATAAAGCCAAGTCCATCATACCTCTACCACCTGCACGCCCCTTCATGGTGACACTTTGACTTCATCAGAAAGAGAAGGTCTGCTGGTGAATATTTCTTTTCACAGTCAATGAAAGGCGGGTGAAATTGAGTTCATCTTCATCGAACTGTGTCACTCTGAAACGGTTTGAGCTGCTGAGAGTCTCAGTATGGAGAATATTTAAGGCTCTGAACGCTCTGAGAGAAAGAGAACTCCTCCCGGCAGGCCATGTGTGTGTATGAGAGAGAGAGATCCGGGGGCCCCAGGGCCCTCTGGACCAGCTCACGCTGAATAAGAGCCCCAAAAAGAGGTGACCCGGGCTCTTTGAGAGCAGGTTAGGAGGAGACGGCCCCCTGACCCGCCGTCCGACGGGCCGTCTTGGCAGCTTTTGAAGCCCAACATATTTATTTGCGACGCGCTGAAGAGAGAGGGTGGAGCGGCTGTCAGAAGAAAGTCATCTTCCCGCTGACAGCTTCATCTGCCGATGAAGGGCGTCGATGACAGGCACACAATGTCGCTGCATCAGCCAGCCGGGAGCAAAGGACTGTCATATGCGGACATGCTGGGAACCTCCCCTCAGTTCCCCTCTCCCAGAGTCTCCTGAATATATCAGGAGCATTTCTTTGGTTCTGTTTTTTTTTTTCATCTTCTCAGTGTATAATACGGGGATGTCAGACGGGGAACATGTGGGAACTCTCTACTGCATGGCTGACTCAGCTTTTGTTCTGTCAGTCTGAGGAATCAAACAGAAACAGCTCTGTTACCAGCAGATATGTTGGCATTCAGCTTTAAATGGCTCAGATTTCACTGTGTGCTCTCACTTCAGGTGTTTTTCCCACCTGAAGTGGAAAGGTTTGTCCTACCTGTTGACATCTGTCCATTTTCCTCATATTACAACCACAAAAGCCTCAGAGATTTTGAGTGATTAGACCACCAAAAGGCAGTGCTAATGCTAATTGTTAAGTGGAGAGCAGCTGCATGTATTTAGGGAATGGAGACACTTTTTCTTGCCTCCCCTTTTAAAGTGGCAGTATTTTGTGTTTTCCAGGCACATAGCACCATTTTGTAGCATAACTAACTATGTTACCCTCAGTAGTTATAAAAATGCTGCATATATCTAATGTGACTGAAAAGAAATGTGACTTTGTACAGAACACCTTGAAATCTGGCCTCACTTTAAGAAGCTCCCACTCTTTCTGAAACTCCGACTTAAGGAAGTCATCACAACATGGCTCCTCTATTAACCCTTTAACAATGTTTTACCAGCGTTGCACTGAGACGTAGCTAGTATAATGAACTCAGCAGATGTGTAGTTTCATAGGTGTTTGCTAATTCCTTCTGGCTAGTCTGAAGGAGCAGACTTGGGAGTAATTGGGGGCCGCTCTGTGAAAGCTTGGAACCTGCAGCTCTGAGGAGGAGCTACAAATCAAAGGCGGCACTATGCCCTCCCAGGCGTTTTACACAGCTGAATGGTTACCATGGAGATTAAGGGATTTCTAAAACATGAACATGTATGAGGAACGTGTTTTTTAGTAACTTATCACCTGAACATTAACTTATCACGTGTGATTTTAATTGTGTCCCTTATTTAATGGAAACACCACAATAGCAAAATTGTTTTTTTTTTGTTTTTTTTAAGGAAATCATCCCCACAGCCTGATGCTGCCACCACCATGCTTCACTATGGTTAAAATTTCTACCTGACCCATCTGAGCCACGACCATTCTGTTCATATTTTCATAACTTTCTTGGTTAATTCGATCCATTTAGGTCTTGCCGTACTCTGTCCAGTCACCTGTATGCGTTAATGTTTGTAAGGTCTTGCCATATCAGTTAATTGCTTTGCATTTAGTTTATTCTTTGCATTCTGTTCTTGTGCATTTGGACTTTGTTCTTTCAGATCGGGGTGAAAAGGTTGTATACAAAAGCACGCCACACTTTTCAGATTTTAATTTGAAAGAACAAAAATCAAAGGCATACATCAACTTCAGCTGAGTCATCACTTAAAATCCTAACGTTAACGTTTGTGATTTTTATCGTGTCCAAATATGGAAAAAGACCAAAAAGTAATTTGTCTTCCAACCAAAACCAGAAATAGAATGAAGGACAACCATTGGTGTCTCCTCACCTTCTCCCCTTCACAATAAGAGCATACATTCGGGTGTGAAATATATACATTGTCCATCCATCCATTTTCTGTTCACCCTTGTCCCTTAATGGGGTCGGGAGGGTTGCTGGTGCCTCTCCAGCTACGTTCCGGGTGAGAGGCGGGGTACACCCTGGACAGGTCACCAGTCTGTCGCAGGGCAACACAGAGACAAACAGGACAAACAACCATGCACTCACACCTAGGGACAATTTGGAAAGGCCAATCAACCTGACAGTCATGTTTTTGGACTGTGGGAGGAAGCCGGAGAACCCGGAGAGAACCCACGCATGCACA